>JBAJNP010009270.1:0-18470 GCA_036877545.1 Yasuhikotakia modesta
ACACACACACACACACACACACACACACTCTCACACACACACAAACACTCACACACACTCTCACACAAACACTCTCACACTTTCACACACACACACACACAAACACTCACACACACTCTCTCACACACACACATCCCACACGACACGTTCATTCACTGACTGTCGCCAGATTTGAAAAGATGTGGCTACATTTCTGTGATAATTTTGAGATTTTTCACAGTTCCTCAAAACAGTGAAAGTGTTTTTTTGTTTTATCTGTGACAGCTGAGGGGAAACGTTTATTAAATTCTATTCTTGTAAGAAAATAAAATATAAAATTTATTTGTTGTTTGCACAAGATCTGCTGAACTTACCCTTAAAATATAGAAAACCTGTAAAAATTGTAGATTTAACGTTAATGAAAGTTTTTGTACATTTTTACTGATGTCCACACGTCTGTTTGAAGCAAACATCTCGTCTCAGTTTCAGAATTTGCTTGTTTTTCAGTGTAAATGAAGCTCTGCATCTCACAAGATGACAAGTTTCACCTGAAACGTCGAATCACACGAACATTTTAATGATTTGACTGCTAATTGACGGCTCTGGATTTTTCTGGGACTTCATTAAAGTAAATGAGTGTTTTTGCGTATGATTTAGACCTCAGCTGGACCTTTTGATGGCGCGGCGTGTGAAGGCTGTACTCTCAGGATATCACTCCTCCGGCTTCTGACAGTGTCATTATCCGAGTGCTTCTGTTTGATGACTCCCAGTAAGACCCTTTCAAAGACTCCCGGGTAGCTGAAGTACCGCCGCATTTAATGAACAATGTTGCTAACAGGATGTGTGAGGCTGCAGAGGGGGAACGGCACAGAACGATACGGCTGTAATTACTCAACGTTTGCCTCACCGGGCATCATGTAAAGTTTACAACATTCTGTGTTCAAGTTGTGAGGCAACGGAGGAGCAGAGCTTTACAACTTCTTTTGTAAAATCTTGGAGGAATATACATCATTTTTGTTGGCTATGAATAATTTAGCACTTGTGACTCTTTGTTTCCAGAGTGCTTTCTGTGCACTTAGGCTACGTTTTTATGTTTGTCTGCAGGCTTGTGGTTGTTGTTACAGGCTGAGGTAGAGACAAGAGATGCAATATCAGACCTCAGATGGGATGAGGAGACCTAATTTAAAAGTGCCCCCATCTAAACGCACATTTTGTACGATGAGTGCGTCAGTGGCTTAACTCTAATGCTGTTTTTTAATGGAGTGTTACACGCGGTGCGACTAAATCAACACAAAAGCCTTTTTTCCTGCTGAGTGTTTATCTTAAAAATTCGGTCCTCAAGAAAATGGCCTGTGTTATTATTTCCATATTTCAGTGATACTCGTCTGTTTTCATACACATGAGTGTTATCTGTAGACAGGAAAAGGCTGATTAACTCATTTTGAACCTGAATGTATAATTAATGCACAATTATGCAAATGTTATTAGATTTGCCTGTCCCGCTCTACAAATAATTAAATACATTTTATTGAAATTTTAATTATTTACAAGAATGAAGATACAGTTTTGCACTGCATAAAGCAGTCAGGGAGATTTCTGTCTTTTGCTCTGACGTCTGACAATGTTTTCTGTAGTTAAATAACAGTTTTCATATACATGTTTGTTATGTAGATACAGCACAGGGTGTTCCTGCGTTTTAAAAACAGCATGAGCAGAATTTTAAGGTTGTTTTTGTCAAGCATTTATAATTAACTAAAGTTCAGTTGTTGTGTGTGTTTGTGTTTATGTTGGTATTAGTTTTTCCAAAAGTTTAGGTGAGATGTTTTGTTGAAGCCGCACACAGCCGGTGTCTAAACTCTTCTCTGCAGTGGATTGTGGGATTGATGTGTGAGTAGATTGTCTTTACATCATGTCAGGTTGTAATGTTTCAGAAATGTGTTTCACAAAATTACACCCGTGTGTGTTCAACCATCCAAACTGATGTTATACTCCTAAAAAATGGTTCTTCATGCTGTCATAGAAGAACCATTTTTGACTGTATGGTTCTATAAAGAACCTTTAACATTTCTAAAGATGTTATTTTATGAAAGTTCTTTGCAGTGTTTAAAGGTTCTTTAGACTAGGAGTAAGATAAAAATGAAATTGTTATTTTAAAAATCTTTGATTTAATGGTTCCTTGGGGAACCAAAATGTTTTTAAGGCATTGCTGTAAAGAACTTTAATTTCTAAGAGTGTGATAAAAGGTGCAAATAGAGCTGCAAGAATTAGACGTTTGTTTCATCTGTAAATATTCATTTGAGCTCCTGTAATAAACTCACATGTCTATGCCATTTTTTGTCCCAAATGCTGGACAAAGTAAATATAGACATTTTCAAAGACATCAGATAAAAGGATAAACAGATAAAGTATCTTTCAGCCTGCCAGCATCTTTTTATCACACTGTCCCTGCATCATTATCCCTCATGTGTCCGAGGCTGAACTTACAGAACTCAGCTGTATTTACACCAGGGACCAATTTATCCTTCTGTCTCACAGGTCTGTATTTACATCAGCACCTCTCTGATATCTACAAGTAATTATAACAGGTTTCTTTTTGAACTTTAGCGCACATCGTCCAATTACCGCCCCTGTCTCCTCTCGGCCACACTCGGCCTTTACACCGCAGCTAAACACGATGAAGCTAGATAGCGCGACTTTTAAAGAATTGCATTTCATCATTACGTCTCTGTCATGCTAACAGACTGACACGTTCGGCCTGCATGCTAATGTTTGTGTCATTCCTTTCAGATGCTTTGGCCTTAGAAATGAATGGAGAACAAAGACTGGACTGAGTTAATGTGATGGGTAATGAGAGTTGAGGCATTCGGTACAAACGGTGAGATTTCTGTATTAATGAACAACATATCTGGGCACTCAGCACTCGTACACAACCGTCTAACACAACATCAGATGGGCTAAATTATACCACAGGTGCTATTGGTGGTGATGTTAAAGATCTGATGTATGTGTTGAATGTTTATCATGTCCTGTTATCGTGAGGTACTTATTTCAGTTCACTGTTGTGTGTCCTTAAATATAATCACAGAAAATCTTAGTTTCTCTATTAAAAAATACGATAAATGAGTTGTTTGGTATTTCAACATTTACAAAAATATTCAGTAAAAATGAAAATAAATAAAAAATCAGTGCAGGACAGTGTTTTGTAATCACAGTGCTTTCATTTTTCTGCTATATTTGTACTTTGTTGTGGAAATGTTTTAAATTCTTCTCTTGTGCTTTAAATGCTTCATATTTTCCTCATTAAATGTGATTGTTGCCACAGTAAAAAAATCTGTGTGAGAAATTCTTTTGTCTTCAGAATGAAAAACAGAATTTAACATAATTTGGGTAAATAATGACAGAATTTATTATGAAGTATTTTTCTTTCTTTACTGTTTTAATTGTGTGTTTGTGTTTCATTTAGTGCTTCTTCAAACCAGCTCCTGCAATTCAGGTCAATCCAAGAAGAAACATTTTTAAAACGTTGGCTGGCGTTCTCTAAAGGTTCTCTCACAGTTTTAAAAAACGTTCTGTAGTAAGGTTAGAAATGTTTATAGTGTTACACGTCAAAAACGTTATTCCTAAGTTGTTAGTGTAATGTTTTAAAAATGTTACAGAAACATTAGGGAAATGTTGTTACGCTCTGTAAGCAGCTCCTGCCTGGACTGATAAAGCTGCTCAGATTGGTTCAGGTTCACCGATCGGCCGGCGGACGGTGGATTAGATCTTCAGATACAGATTGTTAGTGTTTTAAACTGAAATCAGATGACAGCATCTTAACACGACTGTCACTCAAATGGAGGAAAAATGGGATTTGTTGGTATGGAGCGGTTATGGGTGATATAATGATAAGATGGATTTTGCCCTGTCAGGCTCGTATCTTAAATGACGCTCTCAACACGGACGTAAAATCGAGGAAATGTGGTAAAAACTTGATCGGTTAAGAAAACAAATTCTCCAGCTTTAACTTTTAGCTTAAATGAATCTGTTTGTGACAGATTTGAGTCACAATTAAACTCATTTGTCCAAAAACACAAAACAGATTTTATCTGTACAATTAAACCATCACTCAGAACTTTAGTGAACTTTACTGTTTCATATTAAGTCACAAAAATGTTAAAGATGTTGTGTCAGACTGTTTATCTGTACGTTACAAGATCTGATGTGGATCAGAACTCAGACCAGAAGCGTCTGAGATTCCTTCACTCTGTGTATCTTCATTTCCATGGGCAGATGATCAGGCAGTGTTTGGCTGGAGGAGCTGTGCTGTAACATGACAATGATTTGTAGTGGTGTGTCCCCGGGCCGCTTCATTTTTAGCCCCTCGTCCTAATGTTCACTGATCTGGGTACAGATGGTAGGTTCCTGCTCTCTGTGGTTTGCCAGGAGCAGATCTGCTGTAGCTTGGCAGGTAGCCTCTCGCAACACGACGTTGATCCATTGCGACCTTTTAACAAATTTTCAATTTCCCCACTGAGAGAGAGAGAGAGAGAGAGGGAGGGAGGGAGGAGGTCTATTTGTAAGCTGGTTTTACCCTCAGCGTTCCTTCATTTGCTTGGACCAGGAAGAGTCTCTATGGTAACACATCAGTGTCTGTGGGCTATTGGAGAACTGTCTCCTTGCGTTGACACAACACATTCCTAATTTACTCTTTCTGCTCAGTGGAAAGTAAGAGACTGTTTTCCTCCGCAGAGAGAGTAAATACAGAAGAGCTTCTGAAATGAGGAGATCTCAGATTCATATGAACGTTATGAAGGTCATTTAATGATAATAAGAAGAAGATCAGTGAGGAGATCTCACAGGTGTGAATGGATTTAACTCACAATGGCAAAGATGAATCTCACAAAATCTGTCAAAATCTTAAATTTTGCCTTTTCTTTATGTATTGATAATTTTATGACAGTTAAACACACGTCCACCTTGTTGATTTTTGCTGTTCTGATTTGAATTTATTTCATTTTAATGAAAAATGACTGTAGTGTGTAAATCACAATGAAAATAATGACAAAACAATTTGGTGTTTAATGTCATTTGGTGTTTAATGTCATTCATTTCCTTCATGGAAAAGTTTCTGATTGTTCCTTGTTTGATTTTGCAGTTAAAGATCATCTGGATGTTGGAAACCTGTGGAGATAAAGTTAGTCACTCTGTGTCTCTGTCTAGCCGCAGCTGGAGCGCAGAGACCAGCGCGGTGAGGAAACTGGTGAGAGGTTTGTAATGAACACAGATGTTCTCTGTGATGTTTGCATCAGGGACTGATCTCTCTGTACTCACATGTGGACGCTCCTGATCGCTCTCCGGCCCGTTTGTATGGTATTAAAAGAATATCTGACCTGGATAAACACATTAAACTCTGCATTATTAATTCCAATTTTGCAGCGACTCTGTTTACCCGGTCGGGTTCCCGGCGGTAAATGTGGGTGAGGTGCCCTCATCTTCAGAGGTTGTGGAGGTGAGGGTGAGGTTAAATGCAAAATGTTTCTCTTCCTAGCAGCTTGTGTTGATTCAGTGATATTTGCTGTGCTATGACAGATCTGTAATTCCCAAAAAGGTCTCGGGCCGCTGACTGCTGGGAGCTCAGAATAAAACGCTCAGCGTTAATTACTCAGGGGGTCTTCATCCCAGCCCCCGGCCCCCCGTCGCCCCACCTGCTCCGGGTCTAATGTCACGCAGCGGGGGGTTTAACTGGGATCCTCTCCGGTCGGATCAGACCCCCCGCTGCTCATCTGGCAGAAAAATCCGCCTCAGAGTGATCGCGACGGACGCCGGACGGGAACAGATACGATTTGTGTGTGAAGCTTCAACACCATGAAATACATCGAGAACACAATGACTGCTGGACACATGACAGGTCTCAGCAAAATCAATTTCACAGCAAAGAAAGAACATTTTATTTATCTTATTCTCAGCTTTTTTTGTCATTTATGTGGTTCATTTTTTGGCATGTTTAAAGTTTACTTCTAATCTTATTCCTCATCAGTTTATGAAGCACAAACAATGTGGAAAGAAAAATGGTTAAATGTGAATATTTAGCATTACATACAGCTCAAATCCTATGAGAAATATACATGCTGGCCTTTACCAAACACCACAAACCAGCTGGTGAAACAATGTGTTGCTTTTTCCACAGTTATTAAACCTGCTCCCTTTTTTCAGTGTCCGTAGGTTTTGACAGACAGATGGTGATCTGAGAGCCTCGGCAGCGGCGTTGTGTGACCGCAGCCTCTCTGAAGTCACAGTGTTTGCAGGTGTACTTCACAATCGTCCACCTGTGTTAGAAATTTACACCATAACATTCAAACAATGACATCAAATTTCTGGTGGTACTTGGCCACTAATTGAACATTTGGCAGACCTGAACAAGCAAGATGTAATTATAGCAGCTTGTCACTGTATAGCCACAAAAGGAGAGTGTGTTTGTCGTAGTAATTATATTCACTCACATTTTTCACACAAAAACTCACATTCTATCTTCTATTGGTAAAATTCTGTTGGGAATAAAACTGTAGCATGACAAAGTGGGATAAACATGTTTTTCACAATGTTTTTAACTCAACGTTTTAGAAATTTGGATGTTTCTACCTTTAATTTGTGTCAATTATGTGTTTAAAGCTGCAATCTGTAACTTTTTTGGTTAAAATCGAACAAAAATCTGTAATTTAACAAATACATGACTGGTCAGTTTTAAACACAATCTTTTTTATCATACCCTGATTCACAACTGTACGTTTATAATAATGATTTATAATGTAATCTGTCAGGTCTGAGTTTGTGATATATGTTAATCTGTAAACAGAAAGATAATCCGGCTGTTATATTACATGTTCAGCTTCTGTAGACGTATTTCTGTAAAAGTATTTCTGTAGAAGTATTTGACAGATGAATATTATGATTGACAATTGGCTTAATCCAAAATGGCTTATGAATTAAAGCTCTACAAAACTACACCAAACCTTTACACAGCTAATGCTCTGCAGTTGAGCTAGAGGGACAGTTTGACCCCATTTGTTTATTTTAACTTCATTATAAAGGAAACTGAAGCATCTTCTGCTATGAACATGCTTGTGTTTATGTGTTGGGGGGTAAATGTGTTGACGTCACCCTGAGAAACTGATTAATGGTTAATGTTCAGAGAGAGAGAGAGAGAGAGAGAGGGGGTCATACTCTCAGAGCACTTGAGCTCTGAACACTGTGAGATGGGTTTGTTGGCGACAGGAGTCTAATGGTCTTAATGGAAGTCAGGGACACTCGCATGTAGACTCAAAGACCATCCATCTCTCTCTCTCTCTCTCTCTCTCTCTCTCTCTCTGAGTCCAGTACACTTATCACTTATAAAGCCAGTTGACCTGTGTGAAAGCTGAGGGCTGTACCCGTGTGTTTAAACACACAGGCCGTAATGAAGACTTCAGATTGTTGTGTCTGATGTGATTCCACCCGTTGACCTCAGCACCCTGAATTGCATTCACTCGCTCATGATTTTATAAGCCCAGCTTTTGTGTCCCATTCAGTGCGATTCTGACTCCTTATTTTGCTGCAGGAATGAAAGAGGTGCAAATGACTGTGATTACGATGCATTTCATGCGTGAAAACATTATTTCAAAGCCCTTCTTTTGTTTATTCCGCCTCAGATTTCTGCCCTGATGTTGCGTCCCTTTAAGATCTCCATGGCAACATGCCTTAACGTTTTTGTATGAACGCTTTGCCAACTATGAAAAGCTTTTGATGTAAATGGCAGTCGGACGTATCCACACGTCTGCTTTAGCACCAGTGTTTGGTCTGAAAGCTCCATCACAAAAACTGAGATATTGTTTTACTTACATAAACACAATATTTGAGTCTTTATGTTAAAATGTCAAAACGGCGCAGCGTCAACACTTGTGTAACAAAAACTGTAATATACTATAAAACTCTTATTTTTATCTCCTCCCCTTCAGCCACACACATCTTTAGTTAACCTGAAGCTTGTAAATGTCACAGTTTTACTCCCAAACTAAATTGTTTTACTAACCAGGTCTTCTAATCAAAACAGCATCAGGTTTGTATCACTACCAAACAGGTTATAAGGACATACATGCAGTAAAATAAGCATATTAATTATGTGTGTGGCTATAGGGAGTTTACAAAAAATACTAAATTCATGTCATTCCAAGCCTGTATCAGTTTTTTGCTTCTGAGAAACACAAATAAACATATTATGAAGTATGTTGGAAACCAAACAACAGTGACCCATTAACTTCCATTGTATGAACACAAAACCACTGAGACATTTCTCTACATATCTTCTCTTGAAGAATGAATCATACAGGTTTGGACTGACGTGAGGGTGAGTAATTTTAAGGTGTGTTTTCTCCTGACAGTTTTAAACTAGTTTACAGGTTAGTGCTGGAACATTGTGAGTTGTGCTCGCTGTATGTTTATACCCGGTTTATGCTGTTTCATGTAGGATAAACAACTTGGTGTGCAGGAGGAGGTCTTAGAAGCAAATTACTCAAAAGGGTGAGTAGTTTTTTCTTACTTGGCCAGAAAAACAAGCTGAGCCGTGGCCATTTTATCTCATTAGGCTCTGATTTACTCCTGGCGAGCTTCTGCAGCTGGAACCTCCTCTTAACGGGACTCTTGTTCCAGTTTCTGGAAGCCTGAACGCTCGCCCGCGTCGCCCCGTTGCTGTTCCCATTAAGATGGGCTCGCCCCACTGTGCTGCCACAATTAGCCCTTGATAAGCGCCGACCAAAAGCGAGAAACGAGGTTAAGAGTTTGACCAGTGCCAGGTTTGTTTTGGACCCGGTTGAGTTATTGAATCTGAGGGACAGAGTTAAATTCTCGAGGCTGACGGGAGCCAGTTGATGCTCATTCCAATAGGATGTCTGAGATAAAGGCTTCTGGGGGAAACTGTGGAAAGCAAAGCAATGTGATTTCTGAGTCTTCAGGCCCCATTACAGAATATCACAGCAGCTTATCTTGTTCTTCAGATAATCGTTTCTTTCTCTAGCAATTCATAACGTTTGCCTCCATCTACTTTTGTGCAGTTTAATTGCTCATTTTGGAGTGTTTAGTTTTGGGTGAACTATGGCTTTAGGAGATAAATCTGTGTTTATTATGTTGTGGCCGTGTTTGCGTCCAAATTCAGCCCAACACTTATCAGAATAACACAAGTTCTGACCCAATCTGCAGCAGTCAGAATTATGTCAGATTGTCTGAGAGTAAGTTCTCTGTGTTCATCTTCACACACTTATTTTGTTAGCTGACAAACGTGATTATATGAGGGTGTAAAAATGACATTTATTGAAGTAATCCAACGATATAGAAGTTGTGATTAGTTGTGGACCTCTAGACACCCGTGAATGTGTCTCATTTCTCTCTTCACTCTTAAAATACTTTAATTCCTCGGCCGGGGGGTGTAGATGTTTGAATGAGGTGGGCATTCATTCATTTACAAAAAGGAAATGGGAAAAAAATCTCAAAAGCAAAGAACTAATTTTCGTTTTTTCATAATGAGGCTCTTGTACAAATCCCATCATGCCCTCTGTTTTCTCCCCCGCGCCACGTCTCTGAATCGCTTTTGCTTTTCCTGTCGTCTGCTAATCCCACTGTCTCCATTATTGTCTTAATATCAAGTACAGCTGGAGATAATAGAGCAACATGGAGACATCAGCGTGGCCCTGCGGCGTCTGCGGGGACGTCTCTGATGCTGGAGGATTAATACCTCACAGCTCTCTGCACTTCCTGTCTCTCGATTCACATTTTCACAACTACATAATGGTTCTAATATACATAACAAAAGCGTTGAGTGTGTGTGTGTGTTATGTGTGTAATGTGCATATACAGCGTGTGAGGCCGAGCTATAGGAAATCCCTCTGTGTTAAAGAATAAAAACATGTTTGCCTGTTTTTGTGCTATAGTTGACCTCAGATTTAATGTGTGGGTTTTTGTGTGTGTACAGACGTGTCCTCAAAACCCATTTAAAGGAACAGCCTTAAAAAAGGACTGAAGTGTGTGTGTGAGAGAGAGACACTGGATCAATATGCTGCTAAAATACTGTAAAAACAGAACAAGGTTTTAAAGTGAAATTTTGTTTTACGTTTTTTTAACGTTTACCTGTAGTTTGAATTATTCACAGCACCTTTCACAGTGATACAAAAATGACACACTTTGTTAGTCATGTTTTAACTTTATTTGTTTGTTTCTGATCAGATGAAGTGTAACTGAAATATCTTCTCTCTCTCTGTTGATTTTCCGTGTTTCCTCACGTGTTCCCTGCATGTCTTCCTCTTGTGCTTTTGCTGCACAGACTCTCGTGTGTGACATGGATCATTGATGAACGCTGTGGACCGAAGCCACGTCAACCCGTCAGACGCGCCGCAGGAAGAACAGACCTGCGTTCCCAGCCGCCTCGTTCAAAGGTAAGAACTGCGATGGGTCAGAACACCAGCTCTGCTCTCAGATCCACACTGACCTAAACCCTTACATGCAAATGAGCCACCAGCTTTTATCTCAGAGTCACCAACAGAGTTAAGAGGCTCTGAGAGTTTTTGAGTTTAATTAATACACTTTTGATTTTCATGTTTTCAGGCTCAGGCTGTTATTAAATCTGTTTTGGTTAACAATGAACAAAAACCAGTTATTGAATTTACAGCAGTAAGTTTATGATAGTGATTTATAATTTGAGCTCAGGTTCATTTGACTTTAACACACACATGAAGGATGTGAATAACCTGCAGTTTTATGTTTTGAACAGAGGTGGCGCTAGAAGGACAACATTTGCAGCTTTAAAGGAAAAAGTCATTTTTATTTTTGTCAACCATATTGGTGTTTCAAACCTTTATCATGTTATTTTTCCAGTAAAACAGTTTTTTAATGTAAAAATCTCTATGCATGTTTTACTATTGAAAGCTTCACTGTTGGAATCTGTTAAACTCTGTTAAAAATACAAGTTCATGTGCAGTTCATCGCTGAAAATAAATTCTCCTAATTTAAAATACTTTGCTGGTCTGTGACAGCAGGTGACACTGTTTCCTCTCAAACCACAAACTCACAAACGTATAAAATCCAAAATGAACGAGTCCTTAAATTGTCATTTTATTTCTGTTTGCCTCTAAAGTGAAATAACCTGAGAAATAAAGCAGGCAGAAAGCAAACAGGAGTTTGTCATGTGACCACTGATAGCGTTTCATCCTCAGCCAGATCAGTCTTCTGGAAATAAATGAGGCTGGAGTGTCTGTGGCAGGTTTGATTGTTGTGAGCGGGGGGGTTCTTCAGCATCAGGGGCTCCAACAGTGTCTGGACCCGCGGGGCCGTCAGAAACAGAGCGGACCCAGCCTTGCCCCCTGTGGGTCGTTTGAAAAGGTCACTAGTTATGCTGGCAACCCCTGTTATCTAAACCTCCTCCTCTGGCCATCCGAAACCAGCGCTGAACAAACACAGCCGAGATGTTATGGCACATTTTTCGGTGATGCCAGAATCCCCAGAGGTCTGTGAGATGTAACCTCTTTAAAAGAGGAGGCAGAATAAACATCTCCTGTTTGCCAGAACAAGGGCTATAGCTGTCCACAGAATTAGACCGATGAAGAACTGAGGTTTGAGAAACATGATGTTTAGGACTCTTTGTAAATGATCGTTCCAGGATCCTTGAAACTGATGTATTTTATTGTTTATCTGCCTTGAGCAAGAGAAATGTAAAAAAATACTGTTGTTTTGACAGGATGATTTAGGGACAGATTGTTTAAGGAGAGTTTTTAATTAAAGATATAACTGATGTGCATGTGTTGTACAGTAACGTTCACGTTTTAAAACGCTTGACTGAAATGTTTATCATGCTCTTAAATCCTTTAAACTAAAGCTGTTTGCTGAAATGCTTGAAATTATTTTTGTAGACAAAAGTATAAAAATGGCAACATTTTAACTTCTGTCATTATAATTCACAATTTTATTTTAAAAATGTTTTTAAAATGGATGATTTGTGGGTGTGCATTAAAAAAAGCAGCCAATCAGAGTTTAGAATAGATGAAAACTCCTTTATTATTGTTTAAAAAACATTCTTTTGTCTCCGTCCATCGACGGCTGTAACTTTATTTCACACGTCACATGACCTGAGCTAAACCAGAACCTGATGTGAATGACCTGAGCTAAACCAGAACCTGATGTGAATGACCTGAGCTAAACCAGAACCTGATGTGAATGAATTACAGTGATTGGCTGAAGGGGAGGAAAGGGTGAATAAGTGAGACTTCATGCACATTTATTCATTTGACAGACGCCTTTATCTAAAGCAAACTACAGCGCATTCCAGCTATACATTTGATCGGTGCTTGCGTTCCCTGAGAATCGAACCCACAGCCTTTGTGCTGCTAACACAATGTTACCATTGAGCTACATTATTGATTTAGATCATTTGACCAACTTTCTGAGTCAAATAACAGTTGGAGGTTTGAGTACCGCCTGCTGGCGTCCTATATAACAGAATTAAATCAATAAGACACGTCTGAAGCGCTCTGACTTCAGCATCAGACGCAATCTTCACCCTAAATAACCCTTTATACTATGCATGAAAGTATTACAGTTAATGTTATTACATTACACAGAATTATTCACATCACCTTTTGTCTTTCAACAGGTTTTGTGATGCCCACATCCAGATCACATGACCTTCTGGGTAACGCCCACTTCCAATAGACACTCCCACAGAGATGGTAATAAGGTCTACATGAGTACTTTTAAAACAGCAAAAATGAAGTGTTTGGGAAATGAATTCAAATAGTTAAACGTGTATATATATATATAAAAATTTAAACTATAGACTAAAAAGAGGCTTATTAATGTGTGAATACTTCATGAAGTTACTGCCAGCCAGAGAAAATCTGACAGATTACATTGAAAATAATAAATAAATGTATTTCCAGAGGTCATTTAATAGCCGTCTGCTAAAGAATTTCAACAATCAATTCACGGCTCAGAGTCTGGTGTCAATGAGAATTTCTGCTTGTGTGTATTGAACATCAGGCAGGAAGCATGAAACATTTGAAATCAATGTGTCTGTTGTGCTGAAGTACCTGGAGAATGAGAGTGTGTGAAAAACTGAAAGACAGAAAATTCAATAACAGCCCAGATAACATTCAAACCAACTTTAAAACCTGAAATATTTATGCAGCTACAAAGTAAGTTGCCATGAACATGTTTGTATTTGTGTTAAAACTACGTTTTGAACATTTTACGTTTTAGACACAGCTAGTCATCTTAGACTATTAACATTTTTTAAATTACACTGTTAACATTAAAGGTTTTTAAAAAGTAATTCGTAGCAGTGATGTTGAAGAACCATTTTTGTTTTACCTAAAAGAACCATTTTATTCTTAGTCTAGAGAACCTTTTTCTGCTGCAGCAAGGGTCAGATATTAAAGGTTCTTCAATAGTGTAGTGGGTTATTAAATACTACAGTATATGTATGTGTTATGGTATTGCTCTTTGATAAGTGTGTCATGCTGCCAGCGCAGAACTGTTTCGCAGGAGGTTTAGAGTGCAAAGGCTTTATGCAGGTTGTGGTTTGTTCTTCAACTTAAGAATTCATTCAAAATTCCAGGATCTGTTGTTGTGTAAGTTATGAAGCACTTTCAGAGACGCAAACAAAGCGTGAGTCTGTCAGCACATCAGAAAAGCTTCTCAGATCAAAGAGTAGATGCACAGAAACCGTCGCTGAACCGCCGCGTCCACGACAGCCTCAAACACTCCCAGTCTGTGAATGTGGAGTTATTAACATCTACTGCAGAAAAGCTGTTTTCACATTCTGAAATTTGACAGTATTGCTGTTTATGCTGGAATATTTCCCAGCTCAGATGACACTGTTGAACTTATTAAAATAATTTGATGTAACGCATTGTTTGGTTGCACATTATGGAATTCAAGCAAAACTTTTCACATTTACTTTGAAAGTTGGGCTGATTCCAAAACAACTTCCAGCCTCTAACTTTGTTAAAAAATGGATCTGACCTCGCTCAGTCTGAGCAGAAACAAACACATGAAACACCAGCAACTGGAATCTGACGTTTAAGTTCAGTGTTAGTCCGTGCATCTGAACGCCCATGTGGCCCAGTTGCCTCAGACGCTTTGATTTTAATGTCTTAAATATTCATCAAAAGCGCAGAAAGGCAAGCAGGACACAAGGTTTAGACTCGACTATTAGAAGTTTGCTTGTGAAATTTAAGGGCATAGTTCTGTGTGGGCAACTGACCGAAGGAAAAACTCAACAGAGACTGAGTTAAAAGAGAGTTAGAGAACTCCTCTCCCAATCTGTCATTGTAAAGTCAGAGAGAGAGAGAGAGAGAGAGAATTAAGGTTAAATTATACCACCTCTGCCATATCTTTCTCCAATGAAAGCTGTTCATAAAATATTTCTCAGCTCATTTAGCCCAGTGTGTTAAATGTCAGCTGAAGGGAAAAATAGAGTTATTAAAACAAGCCCCAGTGTTTTAATACAGTAACATTTGTGCCCTGGATTGTGGAGGAATTCAAAATCATCTTTCTGTTATGATGAGAGTGAAACAGTGATTTTTAAACGGAGCAACAAACTGTGGCAGGTGATTTAGTGCTGTGATCACGTGACACAAACAGAGCTGTCAGGGTCTTAACGTTACTGCAAGGACATTCATAATAGCCTTAAGAGAACGTGAATGTTCCCTGTTATCTGGGTTAACAGAACTGCAGTCTCACATTTGTGAATATTGACTTTTTTAACAGTATTGAATGTGGTTCTTCTAAATGGATTGTAGAACCGGAAGTAACGTTTTAATAGCCACAGACTGACAAACAGGAACCTGTCAGTTTGTTCCTCCACACAATCATTAATACTGTTTCTGTTACACCTGACTGAACACTGTATCAACATCTGCAGAGACCAATAACACCCTTCACTCTCCGTTTAATGAAAAATAATATTATCTCATGCTGACGGCTAATGAACACAGATAACAGAAAACAAAGCTTATTGTCACCAACAGCCTGGAAATTAAAAAACTCCATCTAAAATAATATTAGTGCTTTAACCTTCATGCTATTAAATGTTGTTTGTGAATTCAGCAGACAGACACTGAACGTGTTCACAATGTGTGAAATAAACAATCACCAGATCTCTGTAACATCTCAATTATTTCTCACAGTCAGCAGTGAGATAAAAGCTGCGATCTCTAAAGTTTGTCTCTCTATCCTCACCTCTTTCAGAAACACAAATTACAGGTTATTTGTGGAGTTTTTTCTTATCATGAATGACAAGTTTATATTTGTGAATAACGTCTGTGAGAACAAACTACAAACGCTGCATCATCTACAGAAGCTGAACATGTGATATAACAGCTGAATCTTCTTTCTGTTTACAGACGAGACGCTAAACTGATATTTTTCAGGAAATTGGACCTGGCAGCTCAATAACAGATTTTTGTTCATTTTTACTAAAAGCAGTTGCAGAATAACTGATGTTTTTTAGATGATCTTCTGACAACAATTACTTGTGCAACTCAGACATCAGGGCTGCTGTGTAGCTGGGAGATTTTTACACCTTTGGCAGAAATCAACCTGTAAGTGGTTTCAGGTCGTGTTCAGGAGTGTCAGCGTTCTCTTATTCAAGCGTCGCTCTATAAATCTCATTATTATCACGGCAGGTTGAGCTCAGAGCCACATGCACCTGAGACCACCTGAAAAACTCCCACAATTCACTTTTATCACTCCCACCTCTTCAGAAACCAAAATGAGAGTGAAAAGAAATGATACCTTTACCACTGTAATTACCGCTAAGCAGTTTCTGACCGGCTAGTTATTCCAGTCCGGTGGACGCGGGCTGACAGCTTGTTAAACGCACCGAGATGTTCATGCAAACTGAGTTATTGATGCGGCTGTAAGAAATCGTGGCCCGGCGTTCACAGGTTCCCTCAAGCGGAAAGATATAGGCGTAAACGATAGATTTGGGAGGCAGGAAAATTGTCTTCCCTAGAAGTGTGGCTTTTTTAACAGCATGGAAACTAACATTAGCATGATGTTAGCGTGCCACAGATGAAGTGTGTGTTTAACATGAATGTTCAGTGTGAAAAGATAACTGAAGAATGGCACATGTAGGTTGCACTAGTATATACACTGTGGCATGACTTTGAGGCGGGTTTATTTTTTTGGGAGAGGAGGGAATGTTAAACTCTGTTTATATTTTTTAATAATAATTTTTCCAGTGATGGTAGATTAGTGGATCTCATTACAATGAAAAAATGTATTTTTGTTAAAACAACCAAATGTAAGGAAATATTTTGCTTTTTCTTGTTGTTAGTTCCTATTTAATGATTACTTTGTCATCTTTAGCTCCCTGTAAAAGTTTTTTGAGACACACTTCAGCTTTAAGAAACATTATTAGTTAAACACAAAAGCACTGAGATGTTCCAGCTATAGTCCACATTAAACAGCTCCTCTGCTCACTGGTGAACTCTGGGGTTGGCAATGATATGAATTCTTTGTCTGTGTGAGATGTTTTCATGACCCCGTGATGTATTATCCAGCGTGGGTTTGGTGTGTGACACACTCAATGCCCCACTTGCCATTTTGACACAATATTACAGTGTGTTATGGTGATGTAATGTCTTCCAGTCCGTGTTTAAGTGGAGTTACGAGCGCAGGGGGCAAACAGACTTCATATCTGCCTGACTCATCCTGTTATAATGACCTCCATGCAGTCACACAGTCTCACGCTTAAACACATCAAAGTGAAAAAGAGACAGTTTATAAAAAAAGAGACATTTTCAGAGAAAGGAGGCGAAATTGCCTGGGGTTCAAAACACACTATTCATTAAAAGCATGAATTATACACTGAGCAGCTTAGATTAAATTCATCGGTGCAAAACAGAAATTTTTACTTTGTCTGATATCTCAATGCTTTTAAAGAAGAGAGCACACAAATTATTTCATTTGTTCATCAATTCAAATGTTAAATAATGAAATATAATATATAAGTGTAATATTAAAAATATTTAAGAGAAAGAAAGCAGCCATTAGGGCCGACATCTGTAATGACAAAAGACAGTATCAGGATCGCAGATGCTGCATGCATTTCTGCTTCATTTTAACTGCAGCGCATGCATTCAGATCTCTAGATACAGATGCATGCTCTACAGTGAGGCATTCTGGGAGGAGAACTGATTACCTCTGTCCATACACTAGCTCCCATCAAACCACTAACTCCAAACCAACCCTCACAAAAACTGTTTTAACTTTTCAACAAAGATTATTCTGTATGATTTATAAGCTTGTTTCCTCATAGGCACCCAAAATCTCCACACATGGTCCAAATGAACTAGTATTATTACACTTCATGAGGCGTTGAGCAGCAGCACACATACTCTGAGTGATTAGACTGATAGAAATGGTTAAAGGAGTGTAGATGGATGAACCCTGTTAGGATGCTGGTCTTTATTCAATGCTCTCACTCGTGTTGTCAGGAGTTTTGGCAAGGGATTATGGTGAAGGAAGAGGCCACACTGAACAACAGAGATGCCCGCAGGACGGCCACAGCCTCAGGGCTTCTCAGAACAGTTCTAAGGCACATCATCATCCACCAATCAGAGTCTGCGGACGGACTGTACAGCCCCAGCATCTGTTATATGGAGAGGTGAGATGACTGCAGTCAGTCAGATACAACTATATGTGTACAGATTTCATTGTAAACTTCATCTTCATGAAAACAGATTGTGTTTTTGTAACATTTTTAATTTAAACATTATACATAATAATAAATGAAATGATTACATTTTATGCATGATATGTAACGTTCAAAACGTTCTACTAATGTTACTGCAAAACATTTTAAATACTTTAAAACTTGGCCTTTTATTTATTTATTTATTCCTGATTGAAGGTGAAATCTGACCTGGACTGTTCAAACTTTGTTTTGGGACCGATCCCATAATAACAATAATGCCTAGCTAGGCAGCGCACTATTGTTTGGAACAAAGCCAAAGTGTTAAAAACTGAATACTTGCCAATACTGGATCATTTTTAATTTTCCGGCTTCCAACGTTTGTGAGATGTTTAGTTATGCAGATAAAACAGAGAGAGAGAGAGAGAGAGAGAGAGAGGTTGTGATCAGAACATCACCAGGATTAGATTTGATGCACCTGGTTCTGAAGAGCTCCGGCTGCGTCTCAGATAAAGGTTTTGTGATTCATTGGGTCGATGATGGTTCTGATCTGACCTCCAGCTCACTGCTGGAGAGTTTTTGGCGCTGATGTATGTGGAGATACTGGCACAGGACCAGATCTGTTTAAAAGCTTTAATGGTCCAACATTCCACCTCAACAGCATCACCTGCCGTTTACCCGCACCTACCCACAATCCTCTCTGAGCGGCTGCCAGACACGGAGCACAGCCCACCGGACCCCCGCTACACACCCACCGTTTAATCTGCTTCACACAGCCTTAATGAAGAACCACAGC
>JBAJNP010009271.1:0-18467 GCA_036877545.1 Yasuhikotakia modesta
CTAGGATTTTTATGGAACTGTCAAAACATGTCAAACAATGTTACCATTGTGACGCAATACTTTTATGGCAAAAATCTTGCGCGTTGGGTGATTTCCAAACTTGAGCTGTCAGATGCGGACAGATGAAATAGAGGTGGCTATTGTGTGTACCTTAATCGCTTTCTACTTGATCAGAAAGAAGAGTTTTTAAATTGAAAAATTTACATCAAAATTGGAAATTTTGCTTGGTGATGTGGGCTGATCACGGTGATGGGGTTGTTGTAAGTCACAGTTACAATAATTATTGTTCCGGTGTTCATTAGGTGAAAAACAGGGTGACATTATTTTTAACGAGATTCTTATTGTTTTAAAATTAAATTTATTTGTTTAGAAAATTTAGTTTACAATAACAATGTTCAGTCTCCTTGTTATCCGTTAAGTTGAAATCATCTAATTAAAAACTATTAATCTGAAATTAATGTCTTAATTTTGTTATTTCCATTCTGCTGTAGGTTACAGTGAAGCAGTTGCGAGATCGTCTAAGTCAAGCCCTGAGTCAACAGAATGGTGTATCTGCAAGTAATCTAGCTGCAATGCAAAATATGCATCCGGTGACTACAGCTGCTGCATCGGTGCAGACATACACGCCCATCCAGCCACACATGCCAGTCCAGCCACGACCTCTCCAGCCTGCTGCTGTGTCCGTACCCCCTCAGTATTACAACCAGGTACAAGACACTCTTGGCATTGCATACAGAAGTTGCTTTGTCCAGGTGCACTTTGCTGTCATCATAAAATATTTGTACAGCTAGAGCTCTTCATATTTACCGTTCTTCATTGTTCCCCTCCTCCCCACCCCATTCAGTGGACAGTAAAAGAGGGTATTCCAGGTAGATCCGCCTCTACTGTCACATCATGGAGTAATCAAACCCCAACAGCTCTTCACAGTGTCCCTCACCCACTAGTGCCCTCCTCAGACCCACAGGTACAGAGAGAGCTATGCCTGTGCCACTCACACTTACAGATACAAACATACCACATGAGTAACGCCTCACTTCTAATACCCCACGGACCCCTCATTTTGTGTTTTAGATCTGGTGTGTTCCCCCTTAAAAAAAACTTTCCTTCAGCTGCCCTTTTTATTTTACAGCCTTTTTATTTTTATTTTAAATTTACAGCATTATTAACCACATGTTCTGGGTTCAGTACAAAAAACAGCATACCACGAAAAATACAAGACTATTCAAACTGTGTAGCAGGAGAGGAAAATAAATATATAATATATATTTGGACTAAACATGCTTCCACATTCATAAACTGATTCATAAATCAGTACACTATTTTTAACATTAATTTTAGAGCAGTGTCTTGACCCATAAGCTACTATTGTTCTAAACAACATTTTGTTAGTCAGTGATAATTATATCATAGTACAAATTAATTCATATTAAATCTGGAACATTCTTTAAAATGCATAGGAAATGCACACATTTTTGATTATCTCTTTTATTGTTAACATCTATTATCTTACTGCCACCTTTCTTCACTGTTAACCTTGTTCACCACTGTTAAAAAAGATCTCTCTTACTACTGTGGTATGATGTTGTTCAAATATTGCATGCATGTTGTGTGTTTCTAATGTCATCAATTATTAAACATCTTATGTTCCCCTACAAAAAAAAACTAACCCAAACTTCTAGTCGTTAAAAGTCAGACATTTGTAGCACATCTTTAGTGTTGGTGACAGACGGGATCAGTGATCAAGCTCTCTTGTCAACACAAAGTGATAAAGTCGTGTTGTCTTTATCTCTGGTCTTCTGTTCTCAGGCTGAGCCCATACCTCCATCTTTTGGTTTGCAGTCTCCAGTGAGTGCGACTATACCTGCCTCCATACCTGTCATGTACTCTCAGCAGTACCAGAGTAAGTGTATAAAGATAATTATGTATTGTTACCTTCATAGTAATACATTTGCTGTTGTTTTCTTCATTTTTACCATTAAATGGGAAAGAATATTGTAGTAAAGAAGCAAATGTGGTGAAATCTAAACAGAACACCTTGGTAACCGCACAGAATTGCCATGGCAACCTTCCTACTAGTTAAGTAACATATGAATTCTTTGCCCCACACTGGCTGTCTTACAGTCTTTGCATGAATCCTTTGTAAAATGTTTGGAATATGTATGGAAATGTATGCTAACTGTAAGTTAACCTTATTTCACTTTTCTGTTTTAAATGTTTGAATTAATATATTTTCAGACTTTCAATGGCATCTGTGCTATGAAATAACACTGTCACTCTGTTCCAAAACCTAGTGGGCTATCACCATTGACACTTCTGATAGGCAGGTTCTAAAAGCTGAATGGAATACTCACACTAAGCATGGTTGCCTTGAATCATGCCTGAGTGTTATTTTTCCTCAACCCCTGCTGCCCTGCACTTGCACTTTCTGAGGTTCAGAGTGCACTTATGTCATTACTGGTCCAACAAAGAAAAACACTTTTGGTAAAACACATAGCAATTCTATGCTCCGGCCTACCTCGTCAAATGGGCCAAAACACAGATAAATCGATCTGTGTTTTGTTGTTTCACCAACATATGTACCAGCAAACATTTTCTACACATCAGTCTTTCTACACACATTGCTGTCTATGTATAGTGTAGTGTGTTCATTTAGGATGCAGCCCTAAAAATCAGCTGCCTTTTAGGCAGGGGTAGCTCACTAGGTTTTGAACATTGATGAAAGACTAATTGCTTATGCCTGTTTTCTGTTGTCCTATGAACTCTAGACTACTCTCCCATTCAGCGGTTCACACCTGCTGCCGGGGCAGCAATCTATCAACATCTCCAATACTCCTCTGCAGCCCCTCTTCCTCCTCCACCTTTATCATCTGCCACTGCTATCTATCCTCCACAGTTCATGCCCTCTGCCTCCTCTCAGCCGGCACCTTCTCCTATGATTTCTGGGGCTCCTCCTTCACTCGAAGGTCAGCCTTTCTCTCCTCCTCCTCTCTCTTCTGGACTCTCTTTCCAGCATGGTGGGCAAGGGGCACCCACAGTTTATCTTCCTCCTCCAGTACGGAGAGCTTCAGGTACTGAGACTGAACCTGCCCTGATTCCAGCCTCCCAGAGTACAGGTCTGCACAGAAGTACCACCTTAAAAACATACAAGTTAATTAAACACAATAATTAAAACGCAAGGATTACTCCTGACCTATAAACAGGCTTTTTTTTGCAAGGTCATGGGTTCAGTTCTCAGGGAATATACCAACTATTAAAATGTATAGCTTGAGTGTACTGCCGATAAAATAATTTGGAATTTGTCAAATTCATGAATATAAATTCAGGACTACATGTAAATGTCATTAGTATTATTAATATTAGCTGAGTTCTAATATCATACTGAATCCTAATATTTATAGCATTTAATATATATATAACACAAACTATTCTGTATAGTTGAAGTTTCAAACAGTGTTAGTGCCTCCATTTGTTAAATGTGGTTAGATGGTAATTATGTTTTTCAGTATAAATAGATGCATATTCCAAACACATTTGCTATTTGTTCACAGGAGGATTAAACCAAGATACAGCCTGGTTTTTGGATGGTGAATATAAAGCGAGTCACAACAATCTAATACACTGGACCGTAATTGTCCAGCACAAATTATGAATAAATAATTGCAAAAAACTAATCAGGCACCAGTTTTTACAAGCTAAAGATAATTATAATTAAAAAAATCGAATTAATGCACTCATTACATGCACTATGCATTTAAATTGACCTTTAAATAAGATCTTAGCATTTATTTTTACTAAAAAAAAGAAAATGATTTCAAGCATTTATGGAATCATGAAATCGTTTCAAAATTAGTACAAATCCCAGCATATCATTGCATCATTAATGTATACTTTATACTTTTAGCTTCTCTTGAATTCAGAAAAGATGTTATTATTAACCTATTACCATCAGTATGATGTATTACTTAATTACTGGTGCATACAATTCACATTGAGTATTCAGTGGTTATTGTTCCATTTGCATTGGCCTGTATAAGGTTGGTTCGACCACGCAGTGCCATCAACAGAGATGTGTAATTCTCTTTTTTGCTTTAGGACCCCAGAACGGATGGAATGATCCTCCCACTCTCAACAGAGCACCCAAGAAAAAAAAGGTGAGGTTTTATCATTTATTAAGGGGTTTCACCCATTTTTTTGTGCTGATTTTAAACAAACCTCCTCTGGTTTGGTCTGCAGATTCCAGAAAACTACACACCCCCAGCTCCCATCACAGTGCCCATTATGACCCCTTTTGGTGACCCTCAGGCCCCAGTGGCCCCTGGTGTGCAGACACATCAACCACAACAACAAGATCAGCCCGCAGCCTCTGGCACCTTCACCCCTATCGCACAACATCCGCTGGGCCCTCCATCCAGAAATTCCAATTTACCTCAGGTGAACATGGAAGGTGCACCTGGAGCACCAATTGGAGATGTCATAAAGGTATTAATTATAAATCAAACATAAATTAATTTGCCTGATTGAGATATTGTTAGTTGAACTGTGATTTAAGTGATTTAACAGTGAGGTCAGTAATTTAACCTTCTGTGTTTCAATGGTCATTCTATGGTCTCTTGGAACTTCAGTCTATACCTACCGAGAAGATTGCCAAGAAGCCAATACCTGAGGAACACATGGTTCTGAAAACCACATTTGAGGGACTAATCCAGAAGTGTTTGACTGCAGCCTCAGACCCAGTTTGTTCACAGCTAATGAAATACATTCAATAACCTGTTTCTTTCAATATTGTTACTTTACTTTCCATAGCAAAGCACTGCATAACATTTAAAAAAAGTAGGGTCCAAGCACTAAAAGTGCAAATCGGGATTATTACTACAGATTTTGTGTGATTGTCGTCCATTTTAAATGCATGTGACAGCCATGCATCATTTTATAAAAAGTGCCATGTGGCAATTGGGCCATTGCTTAGGCCATGGTTACTGCTTGCAGCTATATGTGAGGTATTGCTTTTGTTATCAAGTATGTTTTAAGTTACTTTTAGTTACACACTTTTAGTAATGTTTTAGTTGCCTTTTGGTTATTGTTTTTTTTTTTTGCTTTGTTTGCAAATGTTTTTTTCAAATTAAGTCAATACTAAATCAATTGCCATTTAAATAATCACAATTATATATTTTCTGTTATTTTACCAGCAAACCAAGAGGAAGTTGGATGATGCTCATAAAAGGCTTGAATACCTCTATGATAAGTTGAGAGACCAGGCAGTGAGTATTTTCTTGGAAAATTCTAATAGACTCCATGTCCGTATCATTCTTATCAATTAGAGAATAAACTTTTATCTCCCTTTTTCCAAATATTAAATTGCATATATGATGCTAGCACAACATATGTTGTGTTAATGTTGGTACACAACAGAACATGATATAACATGCAATATATGGTACAGTACCAACTTTAACGATACAATGTTTCATTTTTTATATTTTAAAACTTTTTAATTAATTCCTGTCTGTTCTGCACAATGATTGCTAAAGTATTTTGAGACTTAAACACTGTTTCTCTTTTTCAAGTTATCTCCAGCTATTGTTGCGGGTCTTCACAGCATGGCACACTGTATTGAGTGCCGCTCTTACATTGATGGACTGAACATCCACACACATATCGTTAGCAGCAGCAACTTCAGTGAAACCTCTGCCTTCATGCCAATACTGAAGGTTGTGCTGACACAGGCTAACAAACTGGGGGTTTGATATCCTCTCAAACAGAATTACACAAACAAACCAGTATTTTCATGAATTCAAAAGGCATCATTTAATGAGTACAAGTTGTGCATATATTTAGCGAGTCTTTTTATTTTTTTAACTTTCATTTTCTTTGTCATGTATTTTAATGTTGTTATATTTTTGTAATCGTGACAGAGCCAAGTGCAATGGGGTCTTTTCCCCCTTTTTTGGAGCTTAATGGCAAAGTAAAATGATCTTTTTAAAAAAATTAAATGGATATTTTATGCTTTAAGTGAAGAATAGACTGAGTAATGAGATGATTATTTTATTAGGTAGATAAGTCATAAAATTGTCAATTTTAATGTTTTTATGTTTAATTCTTAAGATATGTTTACAATTATCATCAAATATTTCTGCTTGTTGTCTTTTTTGGATTTTCTGCTTGTTGTTCATGTTTGATTTATTCTATGGCATAGCTTTTGCAAAAGAGTATTTGGTGCTTATAACATTGAAGCTTTGGAACTGTTTCATATCACCACTAAACACTTTTAAAGAGTGTTTAAACACTTGCACCATTGTTTCCTTATGGGACTGGAATCATACTTTCGATTTAAAGAAACAATCTGATGTGCAAAATTTGTCTGAGATAAATCTGTTTTTAGAAAAAAAGGTTAAGCTACAAAAAGGGAAAAAATATTTTTATAATTAGTAGCTTTTTTCAATTTTACCACAAAAATCACAGCCAGCTCATTTTGTCTTATATAAGTCAATTCTAGGTAAGATTATTGCATATGGTTGTGCAAATGCTTTAAAGCTTGTTAAACCTGTTTTTATGCAATTTTCCTTACTGTCTGAATAATGACTGTTTTGCAGTTCAGTTTTGTTTGTTTACAACAAAGTAAAAATTGAAAAAGATGATTGGTTAGGCCTTTTATAGTTTTTATATCTTAATAAATGCATAGAATATCTCTATCTTGGTTGGTATTACATATTTGTGTCTAAACTGAGCACTGAAAATTAAATATTAATTAACATGCAACAGAGATTACATACTTTTAAATATCCTGTTAATAGAATACCTGTAAACCTGTAAAAGAATTTTATTTTGTGAATGTATGTTTAATATTGATTTTTAATATACCAACAATACCAGTTAAAGGTTTAGGATTAGCTGCTAGAAATGGATTTCAGGATGTTAAAAACTATTTGATCTAAAGGCTAATTAAATAATGTAAGTGTAACAGATTCTTACATTAAGGATTCAGGGGATCCATGTGCAGCGTTTTATTAATTAGGGTCAAACAGACAAAGGTCAATAAACAATAACAAACAGGAGTATCAGAGGTAACCAGAAAACTTAAAGTCCAGGCAGAAGATCAGGGCAGGCAGCAAACAATCAGAGTAATCCAGGTAACAGGCACAGGTCAAAAAGCAGAAGGCGGCAAACAATCAACAATGGGTAACAAACACAGGTAAGTTTCAATCCAGGAAAACACTCGGTAATGTCCACTAATGGCAAAACAAGACTTTTCAGTAAGGTGAGTGACAGTAAGGTAGATATTTTTAAATTAGTTTCATAGACAAGAATATAATGCTGGTGCTAATAAATTTTTTTGGACCAGTTTGACTTTTTTTTTTTTTTTGACTTTTTTAAAAAAAAAATTTGACAGTTTGACCCGTATGTGAAGGGTGGGAGCAAATAGGGTAACAACATTAGGAACAGACCATGAGCCAAAACTCAAGAAGAGGTCCTCAAAGCATTACTGCACCCTGTGTTAAAGCATCACCAGACTCAGACATAGAGGAAAGTTGACTCGTCTTGTTGGTGTGTATACAAAAGTAAACATGCTAACAATACCAAGGTGAAGGGGTTTAATTTCCATTGATGGTAAATTTACATATTTGGGTCAATTGCTGCAGCTTGTCTGTAACAGGCAATGCTTGGCGATGTAATCAGTATTGCTAATGCAATGCTTTTTCAGTTGAAGGCTTTTTATGTTGGTATGTTAGTTTACAAAAGTTCATGTTATATGACATGCCTAATCCTATATGACATATTTGAATATATATTTGAAAATATACATATTTTAATATATACATTATATTAAAAAAAGTTGATATATATATAGTGAGGGGCCTTATCTCATGCTTCATAAATGTCATAAAGAAAGCATCAGTGAATTTAACATTTACAAGCCTACACACACACACACGGAAATATAACTCATGAAATAACTGAATAACAAATGGTTGCATTTACGTTGATTATACTTGATTCTTTTTATTACAATTAATGAAAATATTCAACATATTGCTCTCTTTGGCCCCACCTTCTTTCTTGCAGTTTCATAATTCAGTCTCTTCAGTTAAGATATCCAGAGGAGTATCAGGACCCATTGCCTGTTGTTGCAGTTAATACATCAGAAATAATCAGTTGTTAAAAGTCGTGGCCTAATGGTCAGAGAGTCAGACTTGTAACCCGAAGGTCATGGGTTTGAGTCTAAGGTCTGGCAGGGATTGTAGGTGGAGGGAGTGAATGTTCAGCACTCTCCTCCACCCTCAACACCACGACTGAGGTGAGACCCTTGAGCAAGGCACCGAACCCCCAATTGCTCCCCGGGCATCACAGCAAAAAAAGGCTGCCCACTGCTCCGGGTGTGTTCATGGTGTGTGTGTGTGGACTTGAATGGGTAAAATTCTGAGTATGGGTCACCATACTTGGCCACATGTCACTTCACATGCAAGTATCACACTTGGTCTTGGAGCTTTAACTACCACTAGCTCTTTCACTGAGTTGAAATTAAGAAACTGATCATTCAGGCTGTTGATCTGCTGGCTTTCCATTAACCCTATGCTTTAATCTTTACTCAGCTTTAACCTAGATATTGTTGAATAGTATTTTCACTGTACTATGTATAATGGGTGACTCACATTAGAGTCTTACATACTATTTATAATTTGTAGTATACATATTGGCAGACGGCAGTAGTCAAGAAGTTTTCAGGTTGTTTTTATTACCTGGGAATCTCTATTGCAAAACTTAAGCACATCAATAACAAAAACAGCATAGACAATAAAAAAATGCTATCAGTGCATCCAGTATCAATCTTTTAGTGCAATATGTACACAAATATCAAGTATGCAATAAGAAGTCCTACAATAATACAATAGTGTGGGAGTACTGTAGGATTGTATAGTCATAACTTTTGCTAGTATATGTGACAGTTAGTTTGCAGGTTTTTAACTTTTGCCTGAGTGACCAGCAAATTCACCTTCACATTCTTACTCTCTCTAGCTATGTTTTCCCATACACACCCTCCCACACAGCTCAAACATCTGATATGCTAAAATACAGATCCACAAAGCAGCAGTTTCTGACCAGCAGGCTCAAGGTGGAAGTTAAAATAAAATGCACTAACCCTCACAGGGTTAGTCTGGACTTGCAGTCTGGACAGGAATGCCTTATGCCTATTTTTCCCTAAAAACTGGGTATCAATATATAATAAAAGTAATTCATACGACTATAATGGATTAATGTTTTTTGAAGCATAACATTATTGTTTGTGAAAGAAAAGTATTAATATTTTGAGCTTGTTAAATGATTAAAACATTAATAACATTAATGCACATGGCAGCACATTAATAACATTAAATCTCATTTGTTTGTCATTTGCCCTGTTATTGGCTTGGTTCTCAAAATATGGCCAAAATCAAAGCACAAACATTATTTACTATTATTTACGTGGAATTATTTACAATTCATACTTGTTTTGTTGTCTGACAACAGAAAATAAGTATATGAGAACAGCTATACTGGGCATTCAACAGAATTAAAAAAAGTAAAACAACAAAAAAACAAAGAAACAAAATAACCGTTGACCCTAGGCAGAATGCAAATGTGATGCTATGCATTATGATGCTTATTTTTGCATGACATTATATAGTGATGCTTAGCAACTTTTCGAGCAGGCTTTAGTTATTTTGCATTGAATCTTTAAACCTTTCAAGTACACGGTTTAATTATAGTGGTGTTAGTAAATGCCAGTTGGTTGTAAAAAGCATAGTAGCCACATGGTGTTTTCTCACCCATAGTGTGTGCATGTGTGTGTTTACACTTTGTGTTAATGGGTCATTGGTAACATTTTCTTTATTAATTTTCTTTTCACAGGCAGTTGAAAGCAGAGGGTCAAGGAGAATACATTGCAGTATTTCCTTTTTCTTTTTCATCTCTGCTTCAATCTAGGATATATATATTTCTTCTGAAAACTGATGAATGCTTATACTTCAATGAACATCAGTTAAACTACCCAAATTCATTAACGAACCCTGATGTCTAATGTCTAGGCCTTATTAGCTCTGTAATTAAAATATTACACTCCCCATTGTATGGGTATGTATTACCAGTAGATGGAACTGTAAGCTTTTAAATTCCTTTCTGTGAAAGGGAAAGCAAGACATAGTCAAATATTTACATGACCCTCAAGCTTACAACACACGAAAAGCACACAATATATGTAAATTCACATCAGAGGTTAATATCCACCAATACCTTTATTGTGTTCTAGTCAAACAAGCAGGAAAAACAATTTTTATGTTTATATTAACATATTATTTACTAAAACCAAGTCACATTTAAATCCTAAAGCACAAAATGACTTAATTATTTTAAAGTCCTTTAATTAATAATAACCTCTTGATTTAATTATTTTGTCTGAGTGGGCTGAAGTTGCTGGCAAGAGTTTTTTTGTACCTTTTTCTTGTCTCCTCTACCCCTTCTTCCTGATTGCCATCTTTTCGTCTCCACCTCTCATCTGAAACATTAATGGCTTCTGAGTTAAAATAAGGCTCTGCACTAAATATTCATTATAATGGCAAAAAAGTTCCTTACTCGCTGAGAAAGAACTGGTTGTTGCTCTAGAACAGAATGTTCCCAGAGGCTGGAATACCTGAGATCGGTTGAGATGGCTGTAATTCTATCTTGCCGTTCAGCCATTGATACCAATGTTTATTTGCTGCAAGGTTGCAATCTCATTATCTTGGCAGTTCCTGGATCTCACACCTTTTCCAGCACATTGCAACTGAACCTAACTATTCTGCTAACCGATAGGATACCAACACCAATGAGCAGCCTTCCCTTAGTGCTTGTACAGGAATGCCTTATGCCTATTTTTCCCTGAAAACTGGGTATCAATATATAATAAAAGTAATTCATACGACTATAATGGATTAATGTTTTTTGAAGCATAACATTATTGTTTGTGAAAGAAAAGTATTAATATTTTGAGCTTGTTAAATGATTAAAACATTAATAACATTAATGCACATGGAGGCACATTAATAACATTAAATCTCTTAATGTATAAACACAAAAAACAAGCGAGTATAAAAATTAATGACTTTTGCTTAAGGTTTCTGTCTTTTCCAGACCTTGGTAACCGAGTTACCAGATTAATTAATTAATTAATAGTTACCAAATGGAATATTTCTCATCCATTCCTTGTTTTTTGTATCATTCTAAAACTCTTAGGCCTGTAAATTCACTTAACTTCACTCAATAACATGCCTCTCAATGTCTTGTATTACTGCAACAGATCAAAGCAAATGGCCAAACTGCTTAATAAGCAAAAACAGGCCCCACTTGGGCAAAAGCATGATCCAAACCTGCAATACCCAGAGTTCCAAAGGCATCCCAGAGGTCATTAATGTTAAAACAAAGAGAAAAAAATTATGTGTTCAGCCCTGTAGGTAAACAGAGGTAAAAAATAAATACCTACAACTTTCTCTCAGATACGAAGGGCATTTACATTTAAACATAAAGAGGACAGAAAGCCTTACAACAACAGCCTATTGAAAAAGTAACCATAGAAAGGACATGAAAATCTCAATAATATTTTACTTTTTCACTTTGACAGCAATGATTGCATTTATATGGAAAGAAAGTTGGGTCATTTTATGTCAAATCAACCACCTCATTTACCTTGTTTATTTAATTGTTTAAATATTATTGTTTAAAATGAAAGCATAGCTATATGCACTTAATTAAACAGTATCCCCTGCTATGGGGTTATATTGAACAATATCACCTCATACTTAAAAATATACCAGTCAGATAGGTTTGTTGAGGAGCAGACGAGGGATCTGACTCTTGGGTCTTTTGTTGAAGGCATGGTTAAGCATGAAGAAAATGATGCCATAGTTTACAGACTGGAAAACATGCTTATAACATTTCTGAAAATGTATGGTTTAATTAAATACAATTTATCTAAATTCTACCTTTTGGGTTTGGGTTGAATTTTACCTTTTACAACCTCTGGCCAATAGGTGGCGCTATGTCCATCTTTTATGAGATGTCAGGATGTTGTGACAGACACCTAGAAACGTTCAAGTTTAGAAAAAGACACAGCCTGAGGTCCATTGCATATGCTGTCACATTCCTTGAAACAGTATAAGTGAACGCTTCAAACAAATCAACATGGATTTCTTTTTGTTGTGTCTCTGTGTGCTACATACCAAGTTTCATGCAAATCGGACAGATATTGTAACTTTATATAATTAAAAAAAAAAATAAAAAAAAATATTGTAATTCAAAATCCATTAACTTTGACAATTTAGGTACTTTTTGGAAGCTTAAGAAAGAAGTTGCCTAACAATATGCTGTTGTTCTTGGAAATGTTTATAAATGTTTATAATAAATATTTTTAAAACATATTTGTCTCTTGGCCACTAGGTGGCAGTGTGCTGAAACGGTACAGAGGCTAAGGTCATACCTGTTATGACACGTAACATTTTTTTTTTACAGCGCATGCTTGTATGCAGCAGTATACTATCAAATGCAAATTGTGTGTATGTGTTCTTTTTATTTTTGACAAAAAAACTAATTTCCTGAGAGACACATGCTTACCATAACACATACTGTTAACCCACACAGCGGATTACATCATGTGTTATTCCCTCTTCAAGAGCTTCAACTTGTCATTCATACTCCCATTGTCTCATGAATGTGCTTTTATGGGATTATCTGCAGATGTACAATAGCGTGGTGTGATTCTTTGCTCACTGTGTTTTGTCTAAATATCTGTTTATCATATTGTGCACGTTCCCTTGATGACACATACAAGCTTCATCTTTTGGTAAGCTTATTACAAAACCAACTGTATGTAAATTCATGCAAACATAAGTTGATCCTAACAGCGGTTCTACCTGCTTTTCAATACTGGGTTTATAGGAATATTTCACACAGAAATTAATATTTATTAATTTGCTCACCCTTATGATGTTGTACTGTGAAATAACAGACAGGCTACAATGCAATATGCAGTGTCCAATGCTTATGAAGTTCCAAACAGAACAAAAAAAGCCCAATAAAAATGTTGACATCTCTCAGTCAAGACCTCTGAAATCGTACTGTGTGCTTTTTATTAGTTATTACAAGCTTTTGCAATTAGTTATTACACATTTAACATCCAAATCTGTCCAACCATGTCTAGATTATAAATCTAATATCCATACATTGTATTATATATATTGTCATATGTATTCGTGTAGCTGCTAAGAGGGATATTATTAGTGAATAACAACTTTAATTTTAGCATATTCATGACCAAAATTACATAGAATATGCAAATGATGAAAGAATTTATATCTCTGGTTAAATTTAACTTTTGGAGTAGGTTGCCATAGCGAGGCATCCATTGTGATGTCATCCATTGCAATGGTCCCAAGAGAGGCAACGCCCCACACTAGACTGTTGTGCTAGAATCAACCTCACTTTATCTGAAGTGTGTGTGTGTGTGTGTGTTTTATTGTGTATAGCGTATGTTATATAAAATATTAAAGAACAAGTTTTTGAAAAACACTTATATTTCCAAGAACTTTAAACAGCTTGTGCATGTTCATTTTGTGCTTGGGAGTGAGAGTGTGTATAAACGTCTTTTCCTTGACAGCCCCACTCTCCCCCCACCCAGTTTTCTTTTGCGCTTATTCAGATTGGAATAAAAGAGAAAATTCCTTTAAGTAGGAGCTGAAAGCATGCACGACATATCTCTCTTTTCTCATGGTCTTTCTTTCTCAGTCTCTTACCCCAGTATTGTTTAGAGCTCCGGAGGAGGGGGTGGGTGGGGTCTCTGTTCCTGCAAGCATCTTTCTCCTACCTCCCTCCCTCTCTCTCCCCCTCCAACCCTCCCCCCACCCATTGCTTTCATCCAAGAGCAATGAGGTAATCCCTGTCAGTGCTGTGAAGCATAGCAAGCGCTGGAGTGAGAGTAAGAGGCAGTGGAAGTGAGCGGGAGCGATACATTGAGAGTCAGAGAGCGAGCAAGAGAGATCCAGACATTAAGAAGGAGAGAGGCAGCCGGCGTGGATCTGGGATGACACTGGCTCCTGTGGAACAACGATAGCACTGATTGCTTGCAGTGGTGGGTTGTTCACGGGTGTACGCAGGAGATAGGGGCATGACCTGGGGCTTCTAGTAGACTCCAGGGGTGGAAGAGCTGAAAAGAGGAGAACAGGAGCCATGACAGAGAGATGCAGTCTATGGAGTGCCTTGTCAGCCGCTGCCTGCTGTTTCTACAGGGGCTCCTTCATGCAGGTGCAGGTAAGAGGGGGGCCACCCCCTGTATGCCTGTGTATGCATGAGTGTGCACATTAAGCTAAGCACTACAGAGTCTATGCTTTCATACACTGTATAATGTGTGAGAAAAGGTGTGGATATGGATCAGAATGTGCCTTGAAGAGTTCTTGCATGAGTAGTGGATGTCAAATTGTCTGTCTATAGGTTGTATGCAAGCACAGATATTGATTCTTGTGATTCCTTTCAGGGAATTTGATTGGTGGATAAGGTACCCACATAATTGTGTTTGGCCCAGTACAGTTGTGCAACCCCAACAATTGTAATTTCAGCAGCCTGAGCAATGATATCACTGCAGCCACCATGTGTGTTCATGTGTATGTGTGCTGGATGGGCTGAGCTCATTTTAGCTAAGCTGTAACACTAGTGCTGATAATGCATAGTTGTATAAATGGGCAGACAGGGCTCTGTTGTCACCCTGCGGTTATGTAGTGGATTGTAATGGGGCTTAAGAAATAGGAGAATGCATTAAAGTAGTTTTGAAGTTCATGCTTTTTATATCCAAAAGTGAGGATATAGTGTTTCATGAAGGCTCAAAATACTAAAAACTGCGCTATACTGTTTTGGCCTGATACATGATACAGTACTATACAGAATTTAGGTGGAAAAGCTGGAGAAGGCTGTTGTCTATTTGAACTCAATATTTCAGCCAATTTGGAATATGAAACAGAAGTGTAATTGTAACTCTGTTAAGTTTGATGGTGCACAAAACAATACAGAATAAGGAACTGATTCATCTAATTTTTACCCTTGGTTTGTTTTGGTTGTTTTTTTAAATACTGCAAAAGCAGGAGGTGTTTAAGTTGGTGAAATGAGTGTTTCATACTCTTCTTTTTGCTGGAGAAGCCCAGTAAAGCATCATAATTAAACAGCAGAGAGCAGTGATACACAAAATTTGGTAAACAATAAAAACAAGAACTTTGGTGCTGTAACATAAGAGGTTAAAGTAGACAGTTTTGTTTGACCTATTATCTCATCTTACTTAAACTAAATCTTTGATAATCCTAACTCTTTTGTCCACTTTTTATAAATGTTATGTTTTCAAATTAAATATAGTCATTTTAATTTTAGAAACAATCAATCTTTCTAAACATAGGGCTGCTATCATGTTTCTTGTGCTTTCAGGCAAGCCAACTAGCATGTACAGTCCAGCACACAGTATTAAGCTTTATCGGAAGCTAGTATATGCATACATATAAAATTGTATGTACACATATATAAACCCCACACTTGTGTGTCAATTGGGAATATACTAAGAACAAAATAGAACTATATACAATATCCATGTAGGGGCCAAAGAGGTCATTGACGGGTCTATAATGATGTATTTGTTTGTCCCATTGGCCACCTGAGCTCACAGAGGCAATGGGAGGACTGATGGTGTCTCAGCTGCAGATTGATAATGGACTTTCTGGCTTGATATGGAAATGCAGTAACAAACAGTGGTGATGTTTTGTGCTTTGAGTGCAGTCAAGCATCCTGAACTGATTGACTATTAGATACTGAAGTTGAATCTCTGATAAATTAGATAGAAGTTGATCTCTGATAACTTAGGCCCCAACACAGCTATAGGGCAAAGCTTACACCTTATTCAATTATGCTTCCCTAAACTGGGGGAAGTCCTGCGATCTAATTTGTACCCAGAGGTACAATGTGTGCATTTCTTCTATTGATCTTAAAAAATACAATTCATTTGTTTTCCAATTCATCAGTCTTATTATCCGTGAAGGTGGTGTGGTCTTTATTTTAATTGGTTTATGGGACTGTTGGGTCTGTTTGTTAGGAACAGCATCAAACCCAAATCCGCCATCTGCTTCTCACAGTTTCACTTTGATTGTTTCAGCCTATCTTAATTCCCCCTTCTCTGCTGGCTGGAGGTTTGGCCTTCTTTCGTCTGTGACCCTGCTTGCATATATTATCGTAATAGTTTTAACCCCAGGGTCCAGGAACCATATTCGTGCTGGGGTCTATAACCATTCAAGACACATAAAAACTGGTGTTATTTTCGGCTTTGCTGTGGTGGGTAAATTGGTTGTGTTGTCACCCTCAAACATATTTTCTGTCCTGTCCTTACAAAAAATAGTAATTTCATATTCAAATATTCAAGGGTATGACCCTCCTCCCTTTTCATTCTTTTTCTTTTTTTCTTGCGGCTTTTATTTAGTCCTCTCCAAATCCTCTCTGGAGCCGCCGTCTCTTCCCCAGGGCTGCTGTGGCTTAGCAGCTGTTTAAAAGAAGAGTTCACGAGTAAATCTGCCTGTTACTGAATGTGAAGATAACCCAATTACACAGGGCTGTTTTCTCTCCTAATGAACGCCACACAGATTTGGAGTGCAATGTTTTTTTTTATACCTCCCCCCCAAACTGCTTCTGTACTGATTTAGTGTCGTCCCTTTGATGAATGTGGCTGAACTAAAAGTCCCCCAGAACCTGGATTAGTCTTCATTCGCATTCTGTATACTTTTCAGGTTAATGATGTTTGTTCTGCTTTGATTATCACACAAATAAAGACTTTGACGTTATTAAAAATTGTAAATTAGATGCAGATTAGATGCAGAAAATCCATGTAAAAGTTATTGTTTTCAAGTCTGCTCCTGTAGGTCCACTACCCTGCAGAGTATAGATGGCAGTAATTTTAAAGTAATCCTGTAGACTTGAAGTGAGCAGGTCTGACATGTTTTTGTTTATCTACTTCTATATTAACAATGTATTCTATTGTCCTATAAATGGTTATGCTAATTTGAGTGAAGAGCACAAATTGCAATAGGTACATTCATAATGCCACATCATACTTTTATTATGAAAATGCTCATTAGTCCTGCATTTAGTCGTGCTCACATTGATGATTTTTCCATGCAAAGTGTAACATAAAGAAGTATTATAGTCCTAGCAATTGCTTCAAAATATGTATATTTTATGATTCATTTGAAAAATGGGCAAATAGACCGAATGTTTGCTTTAAAAAAGGCAAAGTACAACAGGCAAAGAAATTCTGTGAAATTCCGTAAAGTCTTAATCATAGTTTACCCATGCCCTTTGAGCACACTGTAGGCCCATATTTAAACCAGAGGTCTCCAACGAGGCCCACCGACCTGAGAAGTTTAGCTACAACCTTAATTAAGCCTAAACCAGCTAATCATAGCCTTTGGGATTACTTAAAACATCCAGGCAGGTGTGTTGGTGTAGGCTGAAGCTAAAGAAGTCTGTAAAACATTATTTTGAGACCCATTTATTCAAACAGGATGGTCTAATCTAAACTGAACGTCTGAATAGGCTGGTTGTGAATATTTCTGCTAGTGAATACTTCTACGTGTTTATGTAGCTCAACTGGTAGAGAATTGCGATTGCAGTGCAAAGATTGTGGGTTTGATCTCAGGGAACATAAATACTGATAAAAATGTATGACCTCACTGTATGTCGCTTTGGATAAAAGCGTCTGCCAAATGAATAACTGTAAATGTATTTTAGATGCAACTTTAGTAAAACCATGTCCTTTAGATGCATTTATTATTCATGAGTTAGTTGAACAAAAGTAGAATTAATGAGATGTGTTTCTATTACTTGCCTAAAGATCAAAGTAAGATTTTGTTGCTGTCAGTCAGAGCCCTTTTTACTCCCGTCCCTTTAAAGAGGTTGACAAGATCACAGAGACAAAAAAAAACTTTCAGTTGAGCAGGCTGGTGTGGGCCACAGGTACAAGTAAGTAAGCTGGGTGGTGGAGTGGGCTGGAGTCAGGTCTCTTTTGTAGGTCTCTCTTGTTTGCTTGACCTTTAGTCCATGTTGACCTCAGGAGACAATACATAGGCAGTGGAACAGTTTTCAGTTCACTGATAAAAACAGAGCATACATGTAATGGCATCTCTATAGACAGGAAGTATGCTACAGCATCTCATGTTTTGGTCACAAAAGGGAGATCATTTTAAAGCTGGGGAAGCTAACAGGTACCATCAGTTGTTCAGGGTTTAGGACACAGCTTGTCTTCTGTTTTTATCACACTAGGTATTTTAAAACCATGTTCTGTAAATGATCTTATCAGGTGTTTACAATGCGGTGGGTATGTGGCTTGACTTACTGCCTTATCAGTGCACAGGGTTTAGTGCAATATTCCTTGTGTAAAGCTTTGT
>JBAJNP010009272.1:2746-18461 GCA_036877545.1 Yasuhikotakia modesta
ACTCTGGACATGTGCTTACTGTGCTATACTTACTGGTGCACTATTATTTGAAAACAAGTAAATATATATCGTCCTTTTGGCGTTTTACCAAATTATATGACTTGTTTCTCCCGAACACACCGTCAATATAATACTCTCTTTTATATTATGTATTATACTCTCTGTTATACTCGTTCATCCACACACACTCTAGCGAGACTATCGTTTAGATGTGATCCTGACTCGCTAAAGCCTTAAAGCAACAGCGGCAAAAACTAAATATATGGAACAGGTATCAGTGACTATAATGTAATGTGTGCTGCTAATCTCAAACATAAGTTTTCATAGTAACTTTTCCTGTTCCGGTTACATATAAAACTGAGAAATAGCACGTCAACATTTTTGCATAACTTTGGCTTATTGAAATAAGTTATTCTTATTTAAAATGTTTTATTTTTGCAAGCTAGAAACACTAGTCAAAGTATTACAACCAAATTAATTGAACTTTAAGGTTTAAAGGCAGAAAAAAAAGTGAAAGTGTTGATTTTCTCTTGGTTTTTCAAGTCATAACATTTTTACACTTTAACTTAAATGCGTGAGTTGTCATAGTTGAATACATCAGTTGGTTACAGGTTACAGTTACAGTATGGTTACAGTATGGTACAGTATGGTTACAGTATGGTTACAGTTACTATAAGGCTAAACCTTATAGTAACTGTAACCATAATCTCTTAAATCTGATTGGTTGATTGGAATGTTGTCCCAGAGGCAATCTGATGTTGACCCAGGAATATCTCTCACTTGACAAAATCTGGAGGGCTACAATCTCTCGGGTTGTGTTTAAATTTGCTATGGTACCAAAGTCTGAATAACATATAAAATCAATATTTTAATAACCCATATAATCCAACAGAGTAACCCAAACATTTCATTCATGCATGTTAAACAGGTCTTACTCCACATCAGCAGTTGTTTAACAATTAGGTTTTACCTCAAACGATTTTTTGGAAAGCAAAACATCTGAGATTAAATATACAACTTAGAATTCTATTGCATCTTCTATAAAACAGCAAGCGCTTAGCAAAACATTTTTCCAGTAAGCAGTGACCACAACCACTGTTTAGTTCATTCAGAACGCAATTGCTAAAATATTCTGTACAGAACATGTTCTGGTCCACAGAAGAAATACTGAAGGTCAAAATTAAATAGAGTCATTAGATCATTGAAATGTACTCCCTTGCCTTGCCTTGCAATGGCCAGAGTTCATGAAGTACAAAGGATTGTGTGGGGCGTGATTGCCCCTGGTTGTGGTGATGTCTGACAGTGCATTTGAATGCAGTGTTGATCCTTTCCTGTTCGTTTCTCTTTTCAGACACACTCAGTGTTAAGTAATTCAGTTGCATTTTCATACTTTTAAAGATGGCCATTCATATATAAATAAGCAGCAATACAGCCTGGGCATGAAACAATAACGTTTTGGCAAATTAAGATCTGCACAGTATTTATAGGACAGAATGTTGTTGAATGGGAATAAATTATCTGCGTTGTGCTGCGTTGTGGGTGTAAATAAGAGAGCTTACATCTCTCATTTTGACAAGATAAAAAACAACTGTTTAAAAATGAAAGATTATAAGCACAGACTGAGTGTAATCATCAATATTATGTGAAGAGGCTGTGTTTTACAGTGATACAACCAATGATTGAGTTCTAAGTAATGGACTTTAATCAGTACATTACTATATTCAGTTCATAACAGCCAGACAAATTGCATTCAATTGTGATTTATCTCTGCCCAAGCGAAACATGCTATCTGTCAGTCATTGGGCACAGTGCTAGTTCTGTCTTTTTGCTCTCTTTGCTACTGTCAGTCCCACTTAGATATCTTGAAATGTGCCCGTTTGAGTTCCCTAGTGATAGAAAAAATACAAGCTACTTAAACTTTGAAGTTTAGATACCCATGCTTACCCAAAGTAGGTATCTACACAACGTAACAAAGAAATAATAAATTACAAGGTATAATAGCATAAAATTGAATTTTTTTTAAATACTTGACTGATGTAATCAGAATATGTAAAACACAGTAGCAAACTGTATCATTAAGCTTCTGTTTAAGGAAATAAACTGATTAATATTTTAATTAGAATGAACCACCCTTTGTCAATTCACCATGACATTTAGAGATTAAAGCAACGTTCACCTCACTTTACTGCAATGATTATCTAACAAAAACCATTTAAAAGATGCAGTCTGCCAGTCACTCTCTCTCTCTGGCATGAGATCTACCAGACATGCAATCTGGTAATAATTTCACAAGGACAGAATAGGTTATCAGAAAACACAGCGATGTTAAAAGCTTTTCAAAGCAAAACAAATAATGGAATACCATTTTGTTTATACCAGAACCAACCTACTCAACACATTATTAACATTTATTTAAAATCATTTCACATGGTTCAGGAATGCTTTGAGGGACAAGACGAAGAGTTCAAGTGGCCTCCAAATTCATCCACATCTATTTAAGTATGTTGAATTTGATTAGAGATTGACAGAATAAGGAAACATGGAGATTTATTGGAAAATGATATTGAAGTCTTATTAGCTCTCGGCCCGAGGTGGAATGGCTCACCGGTGTATTAAAAGTATACCTTGTCTTTGCAAGTAACAATAATAATAAATAAAAATTGCATGTCAAAATAAATCTATACTTAACTAACCTATATAGGTTTAAAATTATATAATATAGATGATGGCGACATCAACAGTGCGTAGCTCCATGGATTACTAAATTAATTATTAAATAAATAGCATTTTAACTATAGCGAGCTGTAGCCAAATGCATCGTTATTTTATGAAATAAAGACGTGACCAAATGTGACATCCATAAAATAACACAACCTATATTAAAGGTTATTAAAAAACAACCAAAATAACCATTACTGCCATATTGTGTCACATCACCACATAGAATGTGATAAGGGCATATGACTTTTAAAGGACTAGAATGTTATGTTTGGGAAGAACAATAGACAGCGCACAGTAGATATCAAATATCAAGCATAACATTTTGAACATATTTGTATTTTGGACCATGACCATTTTTTAAAGAGAACATGTTACTGCAGTGTGACTATTTGGTTGTTAATTGCTTGTATGACAAAAGCTTCCAGGGTGAGTGGAATGGACATGTTTATCTACAATGCTAAAGCGCTGTATTGACACTTCTTGAAAAATGGTTGGTCAACAGTGTAAAATGAAAATCATAATGAAGAGATAAATGTAATTAAAGCTATTGCCTCATTCATTTGAACCAATTACTTAATTATTGAATCTTAATCAAATAGGGAATTCACTGGCAAACTATCTAGTCCATTATCTGGCCATTAGATGCTTATTTCAATCATGTTAATAGCTCAAATATGCATCATTCATATTTATGGCTATTTGTCAATGCGATTGCTGTGAAAAAATGCATTAACTTGCTCACCTTATTCAAGCATACACATTTTAACTTTTTTTTAAGTTCGTGATTTAGTCCTGCTACGACATTGAGAGTTGTTTTCTTCAGAGGATTGTTTTTGTTTCAATCCTTTTCAACCATCCTCAGCCACCCCATTAGGCCATACAGTTGCCATGGCGATAGCACAGTCTGCCCACTTTTGCTTTGCGTCTTGGATGGCTTGCTGCTTCAGTAATGCAGTTAAAGCACATGACAGTATTTTGTCTGAAGCAAGCCAAAGACATTCAGTAAAGTGCTATTGCACTAATTAATAGCTCATGGCTACGATCAGGGTGTAAGGAATGTTCAAATCTTGCACAAAACTGCTGCCATTCTCTCTTAATTTTCTCCTTGCTATCCCCCAGGCCTGTAAGGATTGGATCACAGTAAACGCGTCAGAGGTATTCAGACAAATCTATACAGTTCCTGGAGGACCTAAATGTGTTCCTTGAAAATACAGCTATAACATCACATATGTCACAAAAGACCATACATTTGCTACAACTGAAAGGCATTGGAAGACCATTGGAAGTTGCTGGAGATTAAAACATACAATGTTGCTAAAAACAGAATATAATAAAAGTGGCTTTAAAAATGTGTCATTTTAATACTTTTTATAGAAAACAGGAAAATTGGTTGCGTAAGAGGTTTAGGATCAGCAAGTATTATATTTTAAATTTCAACTGAAAATTGAAAAGCAGCTGGACTTCTGTTTGTTCAGGTGTCTTAAGATAACAAACTGTAAAAACAACGAACTGTGTAGAGTTGGTAGAACGTTGCGTTGGAAGCGCAGAGGTTGTGGGTTTGATTCCCAGGGAGCACATGTACTGATAAAAAATGTATAACTTGTACTGTATGTACTGTAAGTCGCTTTGGATAAAAGCGTCTGCCAAATGTAAAACATATAAATAAAATATAAATGTAAAACATATTGTCTTATTTTAGTTGTGGCCTACTGGTTAGTGAGTCGATTACAGTGCCGACAGGTAGCGGGGTTTGTGTTTTTCCACTCCTCACTAGTGATGGGTTAAATGAAGAGGTTATGGGTAATCATAACTGACAAAAACATGTCACTTTCACAAGCTATCCTATTGAAGGGCAAATATGTAACCAAAGCTGTCTTACAATGCTATATAATTACACTTATAATGACCAAACAGCTGTTGAGTAATACTGCTGTGCCATAGAGGTCAATTATGTGGCTGGAATGTCTAGGTAATAGATGCTAACTCTGTCTCACTAATCCTCAGCTATTACAGAGAATATTGAATATGGATCTGCATAATGAAATTACTTTCTTCTTTTTTTCTTTAAAACCTTGGGCAGTAGCGGCTATTGTAAGAAACACTTAAAATTCAGAAGATATTCCCAGAGTGCCAAAGGACACTAATGAACGTTAAACCTCCCAAATTGTTTTTCCTCTGCGTACAGCAGAATTGATAAGGTGGTCATTGGATAAAACAATCAAAAAACAATCATGGGAACCTTCATCTATTTACCAAAGCCTCTCATTTTTTTTCGACAGTGATTAATCATGTCACATATTATCCTATCCTAAGTTCTCAATAAGTACCATAACCTTATAACCTTTAACTTACACTATATATAACTTATAAATGAATCATTTGGGAAAGCACTGATTTAAAAAAAAGTGGTTCACTACTTGTGGATAGAATAAGAGGAAAGGCTGGGAATACATAAAAGACATCAACATATAATTATTTCTATGTGAATCAGAAAATGTAGCCTTTTCCTTACATTCTATTAGTCCAAACAGTATTTGCTCATTTCACACTGAATGTACAATTGTAGAATAATTGTAGAATATTATTTTATTATTTTTGTTATTATTGTTTTATTGGTAGTGCTGCGGAAGTGGAATTCCTTTACCAAGCTGAGCTGCAAAGCTGCATCTGCGCAGCCCCACTTGCCATCCATTGTACCATAATCAAAGTGTTCCTGATTATAATAAAACATTACTGAAGCTATATAGTTGAAATGTGATACAATAAATGTATTTAAACTGATTATTTGGTATGTAATAATTCACTTTTTTATTTTCTAAAACCATTACTATATACTGGCAGCTGGGAGGATCAGTCCTCAGTCTGGGTGGATAAATGCCGTTCTGGCCCAGTTAGAGTGACAGTCTCAGAACTTTCAACAAAGATGAGGTGTGACAGGAATCCAAATCACAGGTTACATCTGTGAAGGCCTTTAAATCTTAAAGGTTTGCCTGAGGCCCTGTCAGAGGTTTTGGTTTTGGGTTGACCAGTGACACTACAACTGCCCCCTACAGTGTACTGGTTAAGTGTGTGGTCTACTGGTTAAGGAGTCGGGCTTGTAATCAGTAGGTTGCTGGTTCGATTCCAGCACCGGCAGATAGCCACTGAAGTGCCCTTGAGCAAGGCACCTAAACCCCTTGCTCCCCGGGCGCTGCAGGGATAGCTGCCCACTGCTCCGAGTGTGTGTGTGTGTGTGTTCACGACTTGCAGTGTGTTCACTCCTCACATGGATGGGTTAAATGCAGCGGTCACATTTCGGTTATGGGCAACCGTAACTGACAAACACGTCACTTTCACTATTCACTATTAAGTGACTCCTATCAGGTTAAACACCAGATTAAACCTTAGCCTTTAGCCAGAATTTCTGTACATTTAAGCATTTCTCACAGGCACCTTTTAAACTGTATACTAAGCAGTGATTCATGACTTGGCAATGGTGCTCCCATATTTTGGGATTATGATTGTAGAATCGCCCTCTTGGATTGTGTTGAGTGATTACAAGAGGAAGTGATTGACCAAGAAGTAGATAGGGTCAGTTAGATAGGTCAGTTGTTGCCTCCTTTGAGATCAAATGGTGGGATATGCTTTGGTGTTAAAGGGTGACTCTCTCGCATGGCTGAGACCTTCTAATGCTGCTCTAAGCCCTCAAAGCATTCTTAATCTCCTTAGCTCTTCATGTGAGACTCAAACACAGAGCCAGCCAGGGTGTTGAGAAGATACAGTACAAGCACAAAGAAATGCCAGCCAGAGGTTAACGCATTCTCAATAAGTCAAACAAAGAACGTACAGTATCATAAAAGTGAAAAATAGCAAAATGTTCCTACCTACAACCTGAAGCCTTCTGCTAACCCTGTACTACCTCTGCTAGCAAGACCAAACCGTTTATTTGTTTTACAATATTAGTTTAATTTTACCATAACTTGCGGATTCTGGTTCCCTGGAAAATTGATTTTTGACGTAATCTACCATTCTTTATAGATTTTTATAATCTATAAAAATGATTAAAGATCGTTAAAAGCTATTTATAATTTTAAAATATTGTTTGTTTATATTGCACATCATATGTGGTGGTCTGTGTGTAATGGTAAACTCTACATGTTATGGTCCCTCATTCCACAGAGGATTCTGATTTGAAAAAGTTCAGGCTGATGGGTTTTGAATGTATACAGAAGTGTATACAGAAAGTTTAAAAGCGTGCAGGTAACTTTGCAAGGACCTTTTTAAAGGCTGTGACAGTCTGCTATACAAAACACCATCCGGGGATAAAACGATCAGAAATTAGGGTACACATAGCTCACAGCCAGTATGGCTGCCATTACCCCTGCTGAGCACGCTTCACCTGCAACGCTTCGAAAGTTCTTAAGAAAGCACTCCTCAGCATTTTCATATAGGTAAACACTGTGTTATAACAGTGGTAGTATGCATTGACTTAGGGTAAAAATTTTTTTTAATTTTTATTATATAGACTATATCACATTTTTGCTCTGAATTAAATAATGGATGGCATATTAAATCATTTGCCGATTCTCTTTTTAAGTAACATATATGAGACAGCTTTAAATAGCAGATGATAAATGACTTTGACGTCCTATTTCTTTTTGTTTAAAGTATGCAAGTCACAGCACCATAGTCACCACTTTCTATAAAAACGTTGTTTCAGCCAGCAAGTGCAAAGAAAAAAAATGAGGAAGCCCCTTTTTTAGAATAGTAATGGTACGGGCTCCTTTGTTCACCATTCCAAAGAAGCACTTTTTCAAATCTCATTTTGGACTGCAGTGACAGATGAGAGCAGTCAAGTGAAAACACCCTCTTCTCCCCCGGGATATTGGATCTCTATCAGAAACGTCAAAGCCACTATTATGTCAATGTAGATTTTAGCATGTTCATATGCCTCATTTATTCATCAATGACAACAACAATTTCATATTCTTGGTGATGACTGAGCAACGGGCAGCATTTTACGTGTTTGTTTACTGCTTCTTTTCTATAAGATAGCAACAAAAAGGCTGTGCTCGCCTGCTGGTAAATATATTCCTGAGATGAAGATAATCACACAAACACAGAACTGGAAAGAATACCGGAGATGGAGTATAATACTATGTTCACCTATTGCAGTCCTGGCTTAATATTTTGGTGGGTTGGAGGTTATAGCTGACACACAAAGTAGAAAGTAAATTGAGCTCTGGTAGTAGTGAAGATGCTGAACATTGGCCACCTGTTCAAACGTAGCTTTCCAAGTTGTCGTTTCTGTTTTCTGAATTTAATCAGATTCCGAAATAAGGTTAATGAAGACATTACACATTGAATTTAAAGTACATGTGAAAAAAACAACTTCTGTGCCATTTTACAGAAACAGCGTGTTTGGAAAAAATACACAACCTTCCAGGTCATGTTTTAAAATTTTGTTTTCATTTAATGGTTACATATATGATTCCAAAATGAATATTGCTCTAATAATGACTTATATATCATCAATACTAATTATTCTGCTACTTAACAAACCAGTAGTATCTACTAGTACAGAAAATAGTACATACACTAATTACACATACAAACCCTTTTTGAGAGAACAACCCACTATGTTAATTATATAACTTACCTTTGACCTATAGTTATGTTAAAGTGAAGCACCCTCTATCTGGTAATTCCCAATTCACATAATAAAAGACACTGACATTTCTACATTTGACAGATGTTTTTGGTCGTGATTATTTGGAGTGTTTGGATTACTTTAATTAAAAAGCTTCAAAAATATAGCATTTCAGGTAGAAGACTCTAACTCAGCCCACTACCAACCTTAACCTTGTTCAGCTTGACAATATACTGACTATTCTGACTGATTGTCTAAGATACTGCAATAACTATGCATTATTCAAAGTAAGGGTTAATACTTTTCTAAAAGTATTGTATGCAGTGACAACAAAAGTCTAATATTACATACATAACACATCACAGTCTAGATTATATGGCCCATTATTTCTTAAAAAAGCAACATGTTGCTAATATGCTAATTGATGCCACTTTCAGTTTTGTTTTTCCACTTCAAAGTTCTTCCACTGAACTCTTTTTCACAGACACAGGTTTCGTGCAACAACAAATTAAACCTAAAATAATGCAGTAGTAATTTAAATGAGTTTTAAACAAGTTTAATTTAAGCCCACTCTGAAAACCAACATAACTACTTTATGAGGTGGCAAAATTGTGTGAAATCACAATGTGAATCATCCAAAAACATCTAATTAGTATAAAAGGCAATTGTCACTGGGGCCCAAGTGGATCATATGAAAACATGTAGAGATTGTACAAATTAATATAAATTAGACATCATACCATATCATATGAATTTGTCACCAGTTTTCTACAAAATAAATTAGTTATGAATTGTCTTGCCAAATACACAGGTGAAAACGCAAAAATCTAGTTATAAATAATAAATAATCTAGTTTAGTTCGAAGATTACAGGGAGGGATTACTTTTAACCCTTTGGATTAAAACCAATGGTAGAGGATTCTTATGACCTGGATTCCACAACTGATTAAACTACATATTCATAATCCATGAGAAGATGGGAGAAGACCCATTTATTTGTTTATTTATTTATAAATAAACAAATAATATACGTTCTACATATATGATGATTGGGGGTGAAGCCCTGAAAACAAACTAGCAATGTAAATGCACTAATTTGCTTTATTTTTGGACTTTTCGTCTGAATATTTGGTCTTAGTTCTTGCACGTTTTCAAAGACAAGAACATAACAGGATGTTAGGTGTCTAGAGAAGAGTTTATGCAAAGTACTATATTTTATTTTGTTAAAGGGAAGAGCATATGCTGCCCCCCTTGTGTGTTGTTGGACAAACTTCAAAGCTTGGCCCATAACCCAGCCAAAAATATGTCTAGAATTCATACCACCTATTCATACAGCATTCACCATTTACTGACCTTGCAATTAGAGTAATCTCCTTTGGATGAAAGGACAGTACTTCAGCGCCATGCTGTATTAAACACGCACCCTAAAGACAATAGCCTGGATAAAAGCATAACTGGAAGCAAACAAACTGGAGTTATTCTTCAAGGAGAGTGCTTCAGATTACACAAACAACAATGGATAAATTAAGCAAATTAAGTAAAAAATTAAGCATCAACTGCATAAGACAGTTTACAGTGTTATAGCAATGATTATTTTATGAATTTCTTTAATAACAAAATAGATGAAATGCAAATAGATAAAATTTTATTTTCTACTAGATAAGGATCAACTGTCGAAAAACAGATAATTTAAAATGACAAGTACGCTGGATCCTACCAGCTTGTTGAAGCTTGTTGAAGCTTGTTGAAGGTTACGTCAGCATCTCTCACCATTAGGCCATGACTGCCCCAAATTTATTTCCCTTTTATTGCCAAGCCTTTACACAGTTGGAAAGATCAACTTTATTGTTAAACAAACTGTGGTATCACCCAATGGCAGTTTCGCTGAGCCTCCATAACTACCCAGAATGCCGTTCATGAATTATTCTCTCATATCACCTCCCAGATCTTTGCACAACTGCCATGAACAAGACTGACAGCAGATAAGAAATCATTTTAAATCCCCAAGAAACCAGAGATTCGGCGGTCTCTGCTCTCCTATTCAGGTGAAACCATTCTGTGTCCAAAAAATGCTTTCGGTGAATGTATGGACAGGGACTTCAAAGAAATCCTTGCAGTTTCATTGTTTGTTGAGCACAAGCACAATAAAGCACATTGGATCATGGATGAAGCTCAGTGGGACAGAGGACAGAAAAGTAAACAAGATGTGGAGATCCCCTCCACAGCGCTACTACAACCCCTGTGGCTATGCGCTTCATGCCCAGTGGCTGTTGCTCTAACCTGTCCCTTCCAACACATCATCTGTATAGTGATGCATTCGTTTGCATGCCTACAAACCTGGGTTCACAGGTAAATGCTCGCTGAGCCCCGCTGATGAGTTTGTTCTATATTTCATGAGTTGTTGACTTTTGCCAACCTACCTTATTCTGTCCTTGGAGATCCTCACAAGGCCAAAACACGATTTATCACAGGTCACTGGAGGGGCTTCACACAGGATTGTATTTAATGGAGATGCTACTTCACGAATAGCAATTACTGCCCCTTGAAAACAAGACATGTTAGTGCTTTGCAAAATGTTGTAAATAACAATTCAGGTCGTATAATCAAACTGAACTGTGTTGCATATTCATCAATACATCAGAAAAGCAAAACTTCAATTAATTTTTGCCTTGGAAGACTTGATTAAATTAACTAGAGCAATTAGTTGAGATGAATAACAAGTCTCACTGCAGGTCGACTCATTTTCCTTTATTTAAGATAAATTGATGGGTTTGTGAATAAATATAAATGTTTGCAGACAAGTAAAGATTATGAAAATATTGTTTAGATTTCATTCATAAAATTGTCAAGGAGTAAAGAAATAAGTTAATAGTAATTTATTTATTTAATATTTAAGGCATAAATTGAAGTGACAGGTGAAGTGAACGGAGTTTTTATGTCTGTTATTGTTGAAATCCATTTCAGACAAATAGATTGTTTCATTTTATTTGTCTGCACAATTTCTTTCTAGTGGAAGAGAGAGGATTCATGTTTGCATTTTTATGCATTTTCACTTGCCACATTGCTTAACAATTGATTTAAGTTGCCTAAAAAGAACCCGTACCTCTTGCATGAAAATAGAAAATCAATGTCAAATGCATGGTTACCGAAAATGTATGGAAAAAATGAAGCATGCAAATCAGATATTTAGTTGGAAAGAGCATAAGCATTCTGCGTGTGTGAAATTTTCATGTCCTTATTAACATGCAATTCATAAAATACGGCCTCTAACAAGGCTTGCATTTTAACAAGCAAACAGCTGATTTGAGTTGCCTCAAAGAATCTCTCTATCGTTGTGCATGACAAGTGATTGGAAACTGAACCAATTGACAGATTTCGGAAGGCTTCTTTGGACTTACTTGCCATCTGAATCATGTCCTGCATGACTGTTTGACATGCAGCAGTGATTCACAGGTGAGGAAGCAAAATATTCCACGTTATCATTATGGTATTTGAAAATTCAGAAATTTTAAATCTTGAATCTTAAAGATTTTGCTCTCGAAATCCTCCTTGATAGTCAATTCGTTCTCCAGGCAGTAGTTCAATAAGTAAGAGAATTTCTCTGTATATCACAAGTCAATAAAGGCCATGGGATATTGTAGGTCATTGCTTAACAGTGTAATGTAACCAGAAAGACTCTTGGGTTAGTTAAAAAGCCAACTGTAAGTTGACAGCTACACAATGTTATCTTGAATACACAAAGTTATCTTGAATAAGCTGTTTTGCGCTCTCATTTTCAAAGGCAAACAAAATTCTCCGTCCAAAAAATGTATTTCCGATAATACCCTGAAGTAGTTATTACACCTGCTGTGAATTTCAGCCTGTGGTTGCAACATCCACTATCTGCAATGCTCTCTCGCTCTCTTTCTTCCTCTTTCGTTATACAAGCCAGTGCTGAGTGCTTCTGTATTCAGTTCACAGAGCCCCCTCGCCCACACTCGCTATACCAAGCAGCTTTCTGAAGCCGCCACCACCTGCTTCATGTCCATACCAAACACATGATGAACCAGGACCATGATGAATCAGATCATCAGTAACTATTGTACATGCTTCCAAATATCTCCCAGAGCTTATTTTAGACAAGAATTTGCTGTCGTTGTAAAATATATAAATTAGATCCTTTTTGTGAAAGCATGCCAAAGATTGGTTACTTTGGAAAGAAAGATTTGCCAAAAATGCAACAGAAATAATGAACATCAAACATTTATGTTGCCAACAGCACCAAATAGCATAGATGGAATGAAATTTAAAAAATATCAGCTGTGTTCATTCCCAGTTTCAATTTCACAATTGAAACAATTCTGAAAAATAATCTAAAAAATAATTTCTGTAGAAAAATTAGTGTCAGCGAAAAGAGAACCAGCCACAGTGGTACGAGTGGTTGCCAGGAACCGCTATTAACATACGTTTTTACTTGGTTGTCAAGTATTGATTAACCACTGCTGAGATGATTGTATTTCTCAACCGAATTATTCATTTCCTGTGCTACATTGCTTGTCAGGAGCAGCCTTGCATGATAATTAAAGAGTGGCCTGAAACAAAGCCATGATTATATGTTGATTGGAGGCAACACTTTCTCTCTTTTCACAAAATTTTCACAAGATTTTTTTCTGCTCGCCCTACCAGAGGATTCCTGCCTGCTTGCCATGCAGAGCACGTTTGACATTCAGCAGCTGACAAAGGAGCTCAGAGGTGTTCCAGTGCTAGACATGGATCTTCTCAGAAAGCCAAATCTGCAAAAGAGATCTGTCATTTCAGTCCTCTAAACATTCATAGCCTGTCAATTTCAGTTTCACCGCTGATCAGTTATGGTTTTGATGTAGACAAGTTATGATTAAATATAAAAATATATGCAATAAATGTTATGCTGAGCCTTTTGCATTAGAACTTTCGGTTTATTTAAAATGTGACACTGAATTAACTAAAGACACATGAGCAATACAGAGATAAGCGATGGGGTATAAAGAAATTAACTTGTAAATTCCTTTATCTGTTAAACCATGTTAATTCTGGTCAATGGATTTAGTAAAGCAGGATCAACAATTAAGTTACATAAACAGACGTTAAAGCATCAATAACAGCAATGTGTACTTACAAACTTCAAGTATATTTCATTTAGTTCATTTAGAACAGATGCTGTTATTACTTAAGAAAGATGCCAGCATCATTATTTTTACACAGAGTATTGATCTGTTAGTAAAAATATGTTGACGAGCGACTTGAGTTGACTGTTACATTTTCACATTTTCTGATTGTACACATTTTCAGTTAAAAATCAAACTATAACATTTTCAATTCTTTTTGCTGTACTTTATTTCTTGGGGAAAGTCTGAAAAAGAAATAATGTTGAAGCCAAAAATGTACCTTCAGTAATTCAAACACTATTTTTAGTATTTTTAATTAAGTCCAAAAAAAATACTATGAATGAATAGGTTATTATGAATAAAGAAAACAACTATTTAACTCATGCAGTACCTTCAGTTTCGATTTCAAAAATGTACATCTATACAACTCTGGCATTATGTATCCCTGAAATGCCTTCAAAGTGATTCAGTCTGCCATTGGTGGTTGAAAGCGCACAAACAATACTTAAAATGTGGCTCATTAGCATATCTCGATGAATTTAGAATTTATAAAGTTTATTTAGAAAATAAAGTTTTAAAAATATAAAATGATTTTTTTTAATATAAAAGTATTTATTAAGTTTGTTGTTAAATATAACTAATAGCAGTGGATATTACTTGATCTAGTATGTCTGGCTGTGTTTCCCATTTTGAAACCAGGGGGAAAATATAGTAATTAATCTAGATGTATTTGAGGTAAATCATGGTTTATCAAATTCACATGTGTACAGAGACCTACCTTGCTGCCCTGAGAGGCATGAAACAGTAATAATACGGCATGTTTAATACTCATGGCAGCTCCAGAAACAAATCAAATTAAAGCTGCAAAGCAGCATTTATCAGCCTCACATACACCATCACAGACTACTAAGGGCATTTACTATTAACTGTAATTCCAAGACAATAAAACAGTGTTGTTTTGTTTGAAGGTTAGAAGATACATTTTTGGCAGTAGGTACATTACAAGTGACCCACATCAAATATTCAGGTTTGTATTTAACAAAGTCTAACAATGTTACAATTCTGTCTGATTTAAGTCTTAACAGTTTGAGTGACATTTCAGGCTGTTGTGTGAACCTGTTTACAATGTGCAGACTTTGACCAAGTACCCATTGCAAACTATGGTTTATTTAAACTATTGTTTAAACTAACTAAGACATTATTTAGTATGTTGGGCAGAGGTGAACAATGCAAATAATTGTACTCAAATAACGAACAGGTTGTTTGGTTGTTTAGTTGTGCTGTGAGCTATTTCCGTTATGTGACAACAACCAACCTAACATTTATTTATAGAACACATTTTATGTTATCATGAAACAACTGGTAAAGAGTATTTTAAGTAAGAGGGGAGACAGATCCAGAATCAAATTTATTTTGCCAAGTATTGTATGTATACATGTACGAGGAATTTGCCTCGGAACACAGCAGCAAAACAACAATAAATTATAGAACAAAATAAAAAAACACTAAACAATAATAAATGATAGGGTGTGCATATAAGATGCAATGTGCAATGAGGGGCCAGTGCAAACACTTACAGTCTAGGATGTGAAACTGTAGCAGCCTGAGTAAGGTGCGTAAATGTAACACATGTGAAATAACGTGTGTGGGGGTGTATTATTTTAATAATGTGAGTTGTAAAGTACGTGTGTGAGTAAGAAGCCCTGGAGGATCCTGATATTTTTCACAAGGGTAGCTAAAGGAAAGAAACATTTTTGTGGCGTAAGGTCCTGGTACTAATGGACCGCAGTCTTCTGCTAGATAGGAGTGCTTCAGAAAGTTTGTGTCCAGGTTGAGAAGGTTCGGCCACAATCTTAACCGCCCGCTTCAGGGTCCTGGTGCAGATCCTGAAGGATGGAAGGTTGCATCCGATTATCTTCTCAGCAGAGCAGATAACACGTTTCAGTCGGCCTTTGTCTTTGGCAGTGGCAGCAGTATGGTTGATAGATGGTGATAGAGGTAGTAAGAATTGACATGTAAAACTGCACCACTGTCTTTTGCAGGTTAAACTGCAAGTATAACATAGCATAGAATAACACTTGCAATTACAAAGAACAGTTTACAATAAAATAGCAACTCATGAGATAAAAACAAAATCAAGGGCATTGTAAAAACTTGTAAGAAACAAAAAACGGTAGAGGATGTAACTAAAGCCATCCACCTACAACGACCGGTTTTACAAAGTACAAAACTTTAATTTCTCA
>JBAJNP010009273.1:0-18460 GCA_036877545.1 Yasuhikotakia modesta
AATATTAAAGACATCAAGGATATATTTTCACAGAATGTTCTTTACAGTATGTACAGTATGGTTTTATGTAGAAAATAGTGAACTAGAAACAAACGTCTTGTTGGCCGACAGGGTGAAAAATCGAAATAAACAGGCACGTTTCTGTACATCACAGCCCAGTAAACACATGCATCTCTGTGCGGCTGTATTTGTGTGGTATCAATCCACCTGCGGAGACTGTAAATATCCACTGGGTTGTCTATATACCCCTCATGTGTGACTCATTTTGTGACCTCTGCTGTACACAGGGGCTGAGAACAACAGGGACACTGGCAGCCAACATCTAGAGTCCACAGGCTTCTAGTCTTCTCCGTTCCCCTCAGTGATAGCCGGCCTAAACAAACACTGCGAATGAACAGAACCGGAGAAATGCACTGAACACACATTTTTCAGGATAAGCAGAGGATGTTGAATTATCTTATTAGCATCTTATATCATGTCTCCGGTTTTCCTAATCGCCAAATGCCTTCTTAAAGCGTCCGTTCTGCGTCCGATAAAACGGGTTTGGAATAATCAAGCAGATAGCGTAAGTATTTGATCCATGTTTTTTTGGGAAACATATACTTTTTATATAAAACATCTTTTTCCCAGACGCTGTGTCAAACATTGGCGTTGTCAACGCTAGCTTTTAAGCTAATTGTTTGAAACAGTTCTCCTGTAAAGAGTTTTGAAGACTCTTTAACAGCAGTTTATTACATTTGCTTCCCCCTGGGATCGAACCCCCAACCTTTACAGCGTTAACGCAACGCTCTACCAGTTGAGCTAACAGGAAGGCTTATCATTACATTTCTATTATTAAACATCCAAAAACTTAAAAAAAATTTACCATAAAAATTTGACATCCAAACTTCCATAAAATTCTAGATGATTCCAAGCCACATGCAGCCATTGTTCCAGTGTCTGTTATTAATTCAGTTGATAAGCAAATTTGGATGCGACAATCGCTTCCTTGATAACTTACATGATCAGCGTTGCCCCCCCACCCCCATTTAAATTCCACTTCCTGTTTTATTCTTGGCTTAACTAAACGAAAGACAGCTGTGTGGCGGAGCGAGGGGGTGGGTTATTGAGAGAAAGAGCAGAAGAGAAAGTGATACAACTGTTTTAACAGATTGTGGGAACCAGTGAGGGCAACAGTGTGGAGAACGACCAATGAAATTGGTTAAGACCCCCAGGTCGCAGGTTCCAAACTGAATTTTTTGGAACTGGTACCCCCTAACCAAACAAAATACACTTACATTTATCAGACACTTTTATCCAAAGCAACTTACAGTGAATCGAAGGTACACATTTTTATCAGTACTTGCATTCCTTGGGATCAAACCCACAACTTTTGCGCTGCTAACGCAACACTTTACCAGCTAAGCTACAGGAACACAGTCCTCTCAAGTTGGGTGTTTTTGCAACTTGTAGTCCTACGACAGGAGGAAAGGTTTCATTTTACTGCAATTGACTAAAATGTTTGTCTAAACAATAAGGCTTATTCAGTAAATCTGTACTGAAGAAATGTTGCCATTTGTTTAAAATTCAAATGTGATCATCGGATCTTTCAATGACCTGAAAATGAAAATAATCATTATAAACAGATTTAAAAAAGTTGAAAAAGTGCCTTCAGCTAAAAAAGTAAAGAAAACACTCATTGAATTTACATACGAACTCCTTGTTTGTTTGTTTTTTAGGTTTTGATCAAATCTTTCTCTAAGGTCTTTCTTTAAAGTTAATGTTGTATTGAGGGAGTGTGTTGTGCTCTTGTGGAGAACTTAAAAGATTTTGGCAGGACCAAACATCAACTCATAGCTGTCTGTAGGCCAGGAAGTCCTCTGTGAAGTTATGGTTGTTTTTGGTGAATAAGATTAACGTTGCATTTATGTTTGGTTCATTTGACTTACAGTGCATTGAGGGTTAATGGCAGTGCAAACATTCCCTGGGAATTCGAACCCACAACCTTTGTGCACTAATACGTTGCTCTCCAACTGAGCTACAGGAACCCTTAACGTATTATTAAACATATAAAAATGTTTAAGTCGTACAAAATTAAATTCATTTTTAAATGGTATCAATTTGTATCAACCAGAAAAATAGTGAATGTATCTGAGAAACTGAAAACATTCAAAAAAAAAGTGAAAAAGTCTTTTATCAACTTTGAGACCGCACACAACATTAGCTTCTGGGTTTTTGCTAACAACACCAGGCTAGCTGGTGTCTATGTCTATGCTAGTCTATATATCTAAGCTATATGTCTGTGCTATATAGCTATGCTGGTCCATATATCTAGCTGTATCTAAGCTATATGTCTATGCTAGTCTGTATGTTTATGCTATATGTTAATGAAGGTCCACATTGTTGATGTCTACATATATATCTTCTATATATCTGAACATGGCGTTTGTACGTTTTTTAAAGAAAATGACCTGATTGGTTACAGATGGTCACAATTATGACTTGATTGGTCAGTGGAGGCATTATCTTGTCTGAAATGTTAATGCAACGTTAAAAAAGCCTAAATGTGTTTAAAACCTTAATGTACATCAAAACTTGTTGCCCCATTATTTATTGTTTAACTCTCATTATTGTTATACAATATTTTGTTTACTGCATGAGTAAAAATTGTAGAAATACACAATATATACCAAACATGCACAAATTGTTGCTCTATTATAAGCATATGTGCACCATAAAATATATAACTATAATTTAGTGTTATAATAACTGCCCTAAATTAGTCTTGAGGTAAATAAATTGTATTATACAATTGTATATAGCTATGCTGGTCCATATATCTAGCTATATCTTAGCTATATGTCTATGCTAGTCTGTATGTTTATGCTATATGTTGATGAAGGTCCACATTGTTGATGTCTACATATATATCTTCTATATATCAAAGCTATATGCCTATGCTGGTCTGTACATTAAAGTATAAGATATGTCTTTACTGGCCTATATGTCAAAGCTTTATGTCTTTACTGGCCTATATGTCAAAGCTATATGTCTTTACTGGCCTATATATTAAAGCTATATGTCTTTACTGGCCTATATGTAAAAGCTATATGTCTTTCCTCGCCTATATGTCAAAGCTATGTGTCTTTACTGGCCTATATATCAAAACTATATGTCTTTACTGGCCTATATGTCAAAGCTTTATGTCTTTACTGGCCTATATGTCAAAGCTTTATGTCTTTACTGGCCTATATGTCAAAGCTATATGTCTTTACTGGCCTATATGTCAAAGCTATTTGTCTTTACTGGCCTATATGTCAAAGCTGTATGTCTATGCTGGTCCACCAGCATCACAACCAAATAAATCATCAGCCACTGGAATATTTTCCTCCTAAAACTCTTTAAACATGATTCTTCAGGAAAGGCGTCTCCCTTTTCTGAGTTCCTCAGCTTCTGAAGAGCGTATTTTTCCCTCTCTGTAGCTGCTGAGAGTAAAGACAAGTGTGGGAGTCGGTTATGTCATCGTTCTCGTGGGGTTACTGTGTGTTGTTAGGTAACTGTGGCACGGCCCCTGACAGAAAAGGCAAGCAGAATCTAAAATCCATCTGTTATACGCGTTTCATCCGATCATCTGACGATCGAGAGGATCAGCGCTGCCGTCCCATCCGCCCGTTTAACCCGCCCACCGCGAGAACATCTACAGTAAACCGACTGAACCCAGGAGAACATCAGTGCTTCAGCAAAGAACTTGTTCCTACCTTCATGTTCAACTCCATAAAGACCTTCAAGATGTCCAATGACAGGGGTCACGGGCTAAACCAATGGGGTCAGTGGCGTTGGGCTAGCGGGGGCTTCAAGTTGAGAGAAACAGAATTAAGACCTCCAGATGTTAAAACTGAGGAAAATGAATGGATTGAACGTGTGCAAAAAGAATGTTATCTGGTCTGTAGACTTCACAGTGGACCATTAGCCAGCAGTCCAACTGGAAAGTGACTTTTTTTCCTACTACTTTTGTAACCCTCAATTTTGTCTTTATTTCTCATATTTGCAATCCGTGACACAAGAGATATGGCACAAGTCCACTCATCACGAGGTCGTGAGGCCGGGTCCGGTTAAGGCCCGACACGAAGATCACAAGGCGTTGAAACTTCTCCTTTCGGTTTCTGTCCAGATCTGAGGTTGCCACGGGTCACTGCAGGTTATTGTGCATTCAAGTCGCATTAAACACAGGCAGTAAATCCTGTGTATGTATCTTAAATGCAATTGGTTGCATCGGTACAAACAATGATGGCATCTGTGTCCCAGATAGATGTAGTTTCAACTCAACAGCCAATTTTAAAGATTGTTTTATTAATTTTGGACGGCTAATCATAATTACCTCAGAAATACATGATATAGATAACAAATGTAGATGTTAACATACAAAAACAAACTGAACTTAAACTATTCCTACTGGAAATGGTTTGTTGTTCCACATTTATTTGTATCAGGAAACGCAAAATTAACAGAGATCAGATCAGTGCATCGGTTTGTACAGTTAATCGGTTTTCCTTGGAAATTGGTGAGATACATGCGTGACGATTATGCAAGCGGTCCCTCCATGGTTTCTGCAGGTCCAACAGTGACGCTATTATTTATAGATAACGCAGCAGAAGGGGAAATTAGAGGACATTAACAGATCCCAGGTCAGTTTTTAAACACAGTGAGGTTTGAGGTTTTTACTCTGACAAACGTTTCAAACCTAACAGATATATTTCACATTTATTTGCCAGGCACCAAGATGCATCTCATACGGCGGTTTATTTACACAAGGTTATAAATATTTCTTCATTCTGTTGAAAAAAATCAAAACAGTCCCCAAGAGCGGTTTTAGAGAAGTTGAAACAGAAAAGCAGAACTTATTCCTGAATTTATCCTCAGCTGATATGAACCTTTAACATGAGACCGTGAATCACGAGTTGAACTGGCACTACAGCTGTAATGAGTATCTAGCTAAACCAAACAACAGTCATTATTCTCAACACATGACATTTAAAACTATGACTTGCGTTTGAGTAAATTTGCATATGTGTGTCGATTTCCCTTTAATTGTTGCAACATTTATCACCCTGAATGGAAACTTAGAGTTTGAAGCTACATTAGAAACTCAAATTAATGTACCTCAGAGTTGTGTGTCAATAAAAACAACAAAAAGACATGAATGAGACTTTATTGGATTTATGTGGCGTTATAACACTAAGATAAAGGGCAGTTTACACATACAGTTACAAACAAACGTGATTTGTTTGAGCAAACGATATATACATGTACATGTACATACATGTTGGTTTGTGTACTCTCAGTGCATAGGGAATCACACACAGAGCAACTATTGCACAGCACAATAGTATCTGAACAGGCGAAAATGGAGTAAGGCTGTTGAAAAAAATGTTATTATGAGAACGTAAAAAAAACCTTCTGGGGCGCACGGTTGTAAATGGAGCCGGAGGCCTCGCTGTCGCAGGTTTGGACGGACGATTTAGTGCACAGTACCGAAAGTTGAAGTAACGTTCCACAACGTTTTTTTAAAGCAAGCACTTTTTATCTTCAACTATAAACAAGAGGCACTTTGTGGCAACCACAGGCAACAAAATATTGCACAAATCAAGACAGTTTGACATGAAACAGACACTGGCACCTTTAAAGACTTGTTTTTTTATTAAAGCTGAATGATTTTTTGATGCTGCCTGCGGGCTCCACACGTGTGCCCTGGAAAAATGATGTCCGAGGTTTGCGTGTTAAGGTACTGCGGCTAAATTGTCTACGCTGAGGGGCGGCGCTATACATTACACTACCTGTATGTCTAAAGAAAGTTCAATGTTTGAGAAGTTTGGAATAACACCTGCAGGTCTTGAACGTAAATGAATACTTACATAAATAGTTGCTTTTTTTTCAATTTTATGCTTTCGTAAAAAAAAAATAAACAGTCACATGTTTGATTCCAAGTTGATGCACAGCGACAAATAAACAGACACCAAGTCTTTATTGTCTGAGAGCTGCAAGCATTTTCATAGAAAAATTAACCTGACAAACGATAAAAAAACAAAAATATACTGCGGACCGCTGACTGAAACCTGCAAAAATCTAACAGTGCGTGTCTGGAACGTTGCTCTTGTATAACAGCTTTAAATAAGTCAGTGCTTGGGCAGACTGGCAGCGGTAGACGGAAAACACTACTGACTTCAAGTAAAGCAAAGAAACTTCGTGGGCTGTGTCTCTTCTAAACAAAAAAACACAAACGAAAAAATTAACAACATCAAGCTTTATTTTGGCAGGTTTATAGTGCCCTGAAATGTAAACAAAAACAGCTCTTTAGTTTAGTTTGTCCCCTGAATTGGTTAGCGTACGATCGCAAGACGGAAAGAATCCGAGTTTCCTGGGACACGCGTTGTCTCCGTGAGGAAGTCTAGATGTACGACATGGATGTTACTGGTACAGGAAAAGGCAGCCCACTCGCGACCCTCAATGATGATTCTTGCCCAAGAAACTGGAAAGTTTATTCTATTTTATTTTGTTTGTTTGCTTTCGTCTGACGTCGTCAGCCAGATGTTAAAATAAGATTTGGCATGCTTTAAACAAAAAAAACTATACATTTTAAACATTCTGATAGATAGGGCTTTAATATTTTGGAAGCAAGCACTGTAAGATCTGTAGCGGCGCTAATGTTCGTTTCAAACAAAAGAAGGCCTGATAAAACAACACATGAATTTTAGCTAGTCAGGGACATCAAATTGTTATAGACTATCGGTTTTGCACACATATGTGCGGTTAACGGTTACAAACCCGCACTGTTGTGCGTTTAAATGCACCATGAGATTTGCTCAGAAATAACTATACGTTATAAGCACCAGCGCTGGACAAACAACCGAGACAGATTTTGATAGATCACGCACCATAAGGCTACAAACTCGTTACGGGTCGCCTTACGCTTGGAAAGCTTGTGAACGCCACCAAAACTAGCATCCGAGGTTAATGCATTCAAAAATAGGGGACGCTATTGAGCCAAAATTGTGAACGGTTTCGAAGTGCAACAAAACAAACAAAAACATACAAGTGCAGGTTTTGAACGGGGGATATTGTGAACGATAAAATGAAGTGCAATTGAGGGCCATCTTCAAATCTCATCTGCAGAAGTCAAAAAACATAAAATGGCGAAAACTCCATCCAACCAATCAAATTTAAAGACTTTTAGAAAAACATTATATAGCATTTATTTGACAATATGGATTCCAATAACATGCACATCATTTTGAGCTATAGTGTTAACATCGTTGCAACACTGGTATCCCTGTTATGTGTTTATGTGCATTAAAATGAAATTAATAATACATGATAGTGCTTTCTATTGAGCTTTCTGCCAACGTCACGTAGCTTAGAACAATTATCACCATGTAACAACTGTAATAGTGATGAATCCAGGCCGGAAAACATGGAGATTTCACTGAACAACAATGACACATGCCAGTTTTCCAACAACAAGGAATTTCACAGTAGGTAGGACAGGAGAATTGGGACGTTGGAAAAGACGTGAGGACGAGGGTTGATAAAAGACTGGCCTTGTTTTCAACTGGTGACGGAGCAGCAAATTTAGATCTCCACTGAATTTTCTCCCATGAACGGTCTCCCGTCCTCCCCGGTTTTCCTGTTTTCATTACGGCGTGAAATGTATTTACATAACAGCTACTGACACTTTTTCCGTGGAACATCAGTGTTGATATCTCATGGGGTAAACAAATAAAACAAACAAAATTAAATAAAAATTGGTCAGCATCTTTTGTCCCTAAAACTGGTGGCGTTGTTACGTGACGTCCTGCTTTCGTTAAAAAAGGTACTTGCTTTCGGTTCGTATTCAAGTTTTCTCCTTTATACAACTCTGTTAGGTACGGTTTCCATAAAAATAGTTCAGACTTTTGTGATCTGCTCGTCGTCAAATTGTTCATTTTCTGGATCCGAGTCCGTTGTGTCGGAATATCTATAATGGTCCGGTTCGTTATCGCTAACGTCCGGGGTGACGGATGCTGAAGAACTGGCCTCCGAGTTTGACGGTTCCTCCACTGTTTTGGTGAAGTAAAGTTTGACCTTGAAGACATAAAAAAATCATGTATTACCTAAAACAAAGTATTTATTACTATCATACTTTTAAATATGATAACTAGTTAGCATAAAACATTGGCCAGTTAGCATAGCACACCTTAAAGTTTGGGGAGAAGTTTTTGTTGGCCTTGTCCTTGTTGGCCTTATCCAACTCGTTCTTGGTTAAAGTCAGGACTAGATAATCCTTTTCATTCTCTCCCCGGTCTGATGTTTGGATCCCGTCCAGTTCCTTCACTAGACCTCCGTTTTCCACCTTCTCCAAACTCTCCTCTGGTCCAGGAATGAAGAAGGTGTTGACCCAGAAATGAAACATCTTTTCCTAAATAATTGGGAAGAAAAACACAGAGTCATTCTGAGATGCATCGCTCAATGAACGAAAGGTCACTCATCACTGGGTTAAGACCGAATCTGACATGACAGAAACAGCCTGTCATGTCAGGTGACCTCCTGAGGTTGCAAACGTTCCTGAGATATTTGGGAATCTCGTACCTTTTTCAGCATCTTGTTTTGCTTGTGGAAGAACTCCACCTTGATGTCTCCACAGACGGGAAGCGGCTGTGGGAACTCAAAGAACATGTATTTCTCTTCTCTCCTGGTGTGTGTTGGGTTGGATGTGTGAATCTTCACCTTCAGCTGGTAGACCACAAACTGAGGATCTGTGAGAAGAAAAACACGATCATCATTGCAGCTCTGCGTTTGCCGTTTCTCATTACACAAACTCAGAAGTGAGCTAATGCATGGCTGTTACATGAAACACGAGAGAAGCTAAGAGGAAAACGACAGGACAGAAACAACAACAATGCTGCTAGCAACGTTTATACAGAAAAGGAATTATTAGCGGCATGCTAAGGGTCCTATTCTGGGAACGGCTGACCAAGACCATGCTTGTCATCGTCTTGTTTTGGGCGTTACAAAAGGCCACCGAAAGTGGCTTGGCTAAAAACATGGCAAAAACATTCTACACGGTAGCGCTGCCTCAGCTAGCAAAACGTAGCAACAAACATTTGATAAAAAGCTGATGTTACCCCAATGCCAATTGGTTCTTCTGAACCCATGCGGTATCTGGTCGCTCTTGCTTTTTACAGTAGAATCCCCTTAGGAAAAAAGAAGGAGGTTAATAAGCCCCCCCAGAGCAATAGGGGGGCTATGAAGGGGAAATGTTTAAACAAAGCTAAACACAACAGAGAAAGTGAAGCTGATGTCATGACGCATTGAATTCTGGGTAACTGCTGATTGGACCCCATATAGGGAGGATCGTGTCACTTTTCTAGTGAGTAAAAGCCAGTATTTTGATTTTCTTTGAGTGTTTTAAAGTTCTGCGTTTTGTTTAATTTAATAACTAACATCAGATGTGATTCATTTGACCCGTTTACTTTTTGCAGAACTAACAAATTGTTCCAATGGGTTCTATGAAATTGATCTTGGTTGGCAATTAAAACAAACAAAAAGTAATAATACTAATAAAAAACAAAAAGATAACTGGGTATCTGTATTAATTTTGGTATCAGCAAAAGACTGCGATCCTCCCAAGATGGCGGCGCCGGTCCGATACGTAGCTTCACATTCTCTGGAAACACATGCAGAGTTTTATGCAAGAGAGAGTCGGTGACACTGTAATATTACTGCTGTGATACCCATTACAATTTCATAAGAGATATTACAAAAACATACAAGTAAAAACTTTAATAAACGAAGAGTTTCAATTAACAAATGACCCAGTCCCGGGGTTGGTCTGTCCTGAGCTACACAAGCGATTGCCATGCAACCCGAAGATGTGACTTCATCACATCTCCAGAACAGAACCCAGAGGAACTATAGTAAGACACAAGAAATCATACATGCAACACAACAGAGCCACTAGACCATAGAGCCTGTTCTATTGGGTCAGAACTGCCTGGAAAATCCATACCCATGCACTGGCATTCCTGCCACTTCTCAGGAACATTCCTGGAAGGTTACGGCTAGACAAGGAGAACTTCAAGTACATTTTGCCTAAGGTCTTTTGGGATAAAGGCTAGACATTCCGGTTAGGTGAGAGTGGACAGAGAAGAGGAAAGAATTTTAGGGATTCAAAGCAGGTGAAGCAAAAAGGAAACAGTGAATGTTGGGTTTCTCATTGCAGTTTTGGTGAAGAACAGAAGAAAGGGGGATGGGTGAAATATTTCAGTTACCCTCAACAGTATCTGAGGGCCCATTTACACCTGATATTAAGATCCGATTTAGACTGTTTGAGCACGAGCGTTAAATACAGGTGTGAACATGATTCAACCTGAATTAAATCCAAAATCTGTTATGATGAACGTTCTGATCAACGGGTTTTAAATTTTTTTAGTATTAACAAAAATCAAAACATGTATTCAAATTTACCATCTAGAACATTTTAAACAACCAGAAACATCGACACACAAAATTTAACATGGATCTAAAGACGTATTTGAAACTTCCTCACACACATTATCAACAAATTACATAATGAGTGCTGTACGCAGTCTCAACACGACTCTCCGCTGAATCTCATCCCCCCTGAAAGCGTTCACGGGAGACCCGCCACTTGCGATCGGACCACCAGAGACAGACGTTAATAGCAGGTGTAAACAGGACGAGATAGACACAAAAATAGACAGAGAACTTACTGCAGGTCCCTCCACTAAACATGGGCACCGTCTCAAATACCATCTTGTGAAACAGCAAGGCCACTGGTCTGTACTCCAGTCGGTTCTTAAGAAGATAGTTGTAGTAGTACACATATCGCCTCTGACTGGGAATAGTCACTCCCTGTGAACAGACAAACACATTAATGTAAAAATCTCTATTATACAGTAACATTTAAACCAACATTCCACAGGCATGTGATTGTATATCACAGCTGTTTGTCTGTGATTGTGAGGTAATTAACATAAGTGAAACGCTTATATAGTTTGTATCAGGTGTCTTTTGTTTTACTTCAAAATGTTTAATCCTTTAAAAAGCTAAACGATCACAATCCAATCGTAAATGTCCATGTTTATTGTGCTTCCAAAATAAAATGCTACAAAACAAAAACAGACAAAACAAACAAAGGCCAAAACAAACACACAAAGACCAAAACAAACAAACAAAGGCCTAAACAACTCTGTCACCTTCTTGTCTCTGGTTCGAACTTCTCCGTAGAAGTCAAGAGCCTCCTTTGCCTGTTTGAATTTGCCACGGTGTAACAAATAGGCGCAGATCATGACCCCCGTCCGGCCCTTTCCAGCTTTGCAGTGGATCGCCGCCACGTGATTGTCGTTTTCGCTTAGCCACTTGTCCAGATCTTCGCAGAAAGGCTTGATTAGTTCTAGTTGCGGTGGGTTGTGGTCCTCGAAGGGATATTGTGCAACTGTCGAACAAAGAGTCCGTTGACCTTCATCATCATCTTCATCATGCATAAACTGACATTGCAAAGATTCAAGCGTCTTACCTCTGCAATTAAATTTGGCAGCATCGTAATGTCGTTCCGCACACCTGAACGAAAGAAAAAAGATGGAAAATTGTAATAACCGAAGTTCATCGTACAGCGTTTTCGCTAAAGAACGATGCGTGAACGTCCGCAATAACAGAACCCTGGACTTTACAATGAAATCCATTCAGAATCATTTTGTTGATTTTTAGCTGTTCGAAAACTTCTCAAGTCGGTGCAGATATCACAGAACTCAAGTCACTTGAAATAAACTTACAGATTATATATCTTGTAATGGTTTTTGTGTTTCGAATCCAGAAACCTGCAGAAACAAAAGATCAACAATTAATTTTGAGGAAGATTTTGGTTAAACTGTACAAACTGTGTAATTACAGGCAAATTCACACAATTTCAGACCAATTTAACCAAAAACCTTAGATATAATATTACCAGCCAGCTTGTGTGACTGCAAGAAATGGCATTGTATGTTTTTTTACAAATGTCCAAAGCACTCATTTACTATTAAAGCATAACATTTGAAACACTATGTTAAGTGAAAGCTATTTAAAACTGAGCCAGTTTCTTGTTTACAGTCAAAGTTCCAAATTTATGATAATAATAATAATATAAAATTCACACACAAGTAAAGATTAAAGTGTCTATTGTAAATCAGATGGGATACTTGCCGAACGACATCGTCTATGTTGTTTCTGTAGACACCCTCCAGTCGTTCTGCAGGAAACCCCATCGCAATTATATTTGGATAAATATCTAGACAGTGTGTCAAGGAAATCTGGAATCTGTATTTCTAGAAAAAACTGATAATGGTTATAACAACAGCTTACAGTTATCTGATTAAAACATGAACATGTAAAAAAACAACAACAATTGTCGATACGCTTTTCCAAACCTGCATGACATAATTTTAACAAAATATCCTGCATAGTATTCCAAATAAGTGACTAGGGATCAAGGATGACAACCTGGGAAATGCCAAAAAATGCATAAAATGAACAATAAAGTTGTCCATACAACTCACGCACCATTATCCTTCACAACTGTAGCCACACAAACAAAATGACATCATCAGGCCCGACATCAATGACACCATCAGGCATGACATCATCAGGCCGGACACCAATGACACCATGAAACAAGAACCAACAGCTTGCTTTGGTGTCCCTCCTATAAACCCAATAATGCAAATAGTTAATATGCATTAATAACTTACTTGCAAACTATTGAGGCGATGACAGCACACAACGCAAACAAAGCTGTGAAACTGAGCCACAATGGGCAGGAAGACCAACAATAGTCACCCTGGTCCAGTATAACTTCAGTATTTTACATTTAGTTGTGCAACGACAGCTCATATAACAGGATACTGGCTAATACAGGACAGATGGGCTATGCTGTATTAGACCAATGTATCACCCTGAGGGCCACACAGGGGCACCAAATAAATCACACGGGGCCTCGGTTTGGCCCCGAATTACTTTTTGCCCTCAACTATCGGTATCCAGTACCAGGATGAGGGTGAATCACTCTCTCAGCCAGACAAACACACGTAGGTCTTCATCATCAAACCCGGTTTCCTGCTCTGATGTCTGAAAATAAACCATCCAGGCAGATTCTGTGGAAAGGATTTAAATGTGGTAAAACGTATTTGGAGAAACTGAAAGTGAAACTAAAAGCAAAAACTCTTACTTGCAGTAAAAATATTATATATCTAAATGAATTTAGGCAGGATATTTAGGTCTAATATTTATGCACTTATCAAAAAAACACTTACAGTGCAGTTAAAATCAAACCCACAACCTGTGTGTTGCTAACCCAATGCTCTACCAGTTGAGCTACATGAACGTTCAGAAATCAGTTTTTAAAACATGCAAACTTGTACACAAATTTGTGAATGAGGGGTGGTCCAATTCTGTGACAATCTGCCAAAATCTGACTCCACTAAACCCTTATTTCTGATTCGTCTATAACAACAATTTGAAGTTTGCTAACAAACACATACACAACATCTGGAACGGATGAGAGCTAGCAAGCGACATCTTTCAGCGCTCTTAGCTGGTAAAGTCTGTGGCTCACGGGTCTAATCTGGTAAATTGTTAACGCTTAAACAACTAAAAAAAACATCTTTCAAACCTACGTGAATATAAACTCAGAGACGGTGCCATTTTGATAAGCCTTCAAAAATGCAGAACATGATAGTGCATAATAGTGCCATGACCACATTCACTTAAATATATAGTGACTCACTATAAAAATATGAAAATATAAAAATAATAGACAAACAACCACATAGGACGACTGAATGTCTAGTTACTGCCCATGACAGTGGCCCCTTATGTCATCTGTTCACATTTAAATGCGTGTTAACATGTACAATGTCCTTTGTTAAGAATCCACATTTCTGTGCTGTTGGGATCTGATCTGAATTAAGCTGGACTTGGTGGTCGTGCAAAAGACCCTTTGATCAACAAACTCTGCAAACATAAAGCTTTAAAGAAAACCATGTACTTCCAACAAATGCACGACAGATCTCGTCCGATTCACGCAACCAACGACATGCATCAATAAAAATCTCTTAACATTAAATGTCCGATCACACAACCTGCTAACCCGTTTCTCTCTATAGCACAACACGACACCCAAGATACGATGCCATTATAGTGCAACAAACAACCAGATGAGCTGAACCCATGCATTCATTGACATGCATTTAAAATGCGACGCGTGCATCGCATCGCATGACGCAACCTCCAATGTGTCCAATGTGTCCAAAGTGTCCAATGTGAACTCGCACCGTCTCCATGCAGTTAAAACCAAAGTCCCTGGCGTCGATCCGTTCAGAGGCTCTTGCAATACGCCAGATTTAACCACAGCTCGTATAATCGTTACCATTTAACGCTATTGCGAACCACAGCACGACAGACTCGCAGTGCCATTGTTTCGATGCGGAGAAACTACGGCGATGGTTTTATTATGCCCTCTAACTGTCCTTTCAGCCCGTTTCGTGTTGCTTTCCAAACAAACCTCTGGTTTTGCACGTCTGTGATAAGATCATAAGGAAAAATAGCAGCGAGAAGTGCAGGAGCGACCCAACAGGGTCTCAAATACGAGATTTGCAACCCTATGGAAACCATCAGCACCAGTACAATCTATATACTTTCAACATCTACAACTCGTGTCAATAAAGATCATAACTCAATAGTCACCAAAACGACCCAAACAGGGACTCTCGGTATCTGTAACAGGGGTGCATAAACCCATTTTCTGGTTCTGGTTCCGACAAAACATGCACCAAACGCAATGACGTTTCTATTCTTTGCATGCGCGTGCACGATCAAAACTTGTAAGTTACCCGTAAAATACCCGATTACATCTGACGCACGGCTCTTTGTGCGACGCTACCCGTGTATGTCGTCTGATCCATCGCGTTATATAGGCCAGCGGTTCCCCCGCGCGTCTTTTGTCTTAAACCCCCGGACTGCGTGTCGCGCGACGGGCTTTGAAACGAAGCAGTTCGGGGTCTACGATTACAGCCCTGGATCGATTGATCGGGTCACACAAGTACACGAAATGACATCTCACGACCTCGCTCGTATCGTGTTTAACACAAACGCATTGATGTTAAGTTGCAAACGAGCCCCGATCTGTGCAAATCCGATGCGGCGTGTTGATTTTCTGTCTACCGGTAACTGACGTGAATGTAAACGGGGTTTGACCCGATCGATCCGGATCGTGTCAAGCTCCGGTCGGTGACTAAGCGCCAACCTCCCTGGAAATGAACTTGAACCGCATCTTCTACACGTTACACGTATCGGATCAAGAAACAAGACGTTACCTTCATCGAAGACATTGATCTCTACACAACGGGCCACACGGGGACGTTTCATTGATCGGTAAGGATACAGGTTAAATCCAAGTCAAATCCATCTTCCTGGTACCTCCTTTTGTTTCTACTGACAAATTCCTTTATAATCCCAGCCATGGCGGTGACAGGAGTCTTTGCCGTATTTAGTGTGAGAGCAAGTATTGTTGCTTTTTGCGTTACACGTCGTGTTTATTCACCGCTGTTATTCTCGTATGGGGCCTCGCTCCAAACCTCCACAGGCCCGGCTTCCAAAACGCCCTCCTCCGCTCAGACGAACCCCGGGTGTACAGACACGTACCTCCCCAAGTCGGTATTTCTAACGCACGGGAAGTCTCTGGTCTCGCCGTAGCCGCCGTGATGGAGCGGAAAGGCGGAGAGACGATCCTCTCCGGGCGCTTCCACTTCAAGAAGGGCCGGCGGACCCCCGCTCGCGCTCCGACCGTCCGTCCGTCCGCGAGACCCGACGACCGACGGCTAGCTTCAGCGGCTAGCGGGCAGGTTCATCCACACGCTCCTAAAAAACTAAAAGCCATCGACAGGTACAACCAACGGGATCCGGCGCGCGGAACGCAAGGTGACAGCCTCCACCAAGACGTTGAAACGTGTATTAAAACGTCGCAATTCGTACGTGCTTCAATCAGGTTCGCTTCCTTCCCTCTCCGCTATTCAACTAACTTCCATCATGGCTTCCCATTGAAAAGGGTGACGTTCTGACAACGTATTCCTCCGCCGTTACAAATAGTTCCCTAAACGTTGTGGTTTATCACCATACGCTTAAACCTACGAATCTCTCGATTTCGGTATATAAATACAGACAATTATTAAACGCGTATGATGTGTTGTTTACTGTCTTAAACAAATACATGTATGAACTGGTATCGTTATGTTTTGTTACGGCAAGCGGAGGAACACGGACTGGGAACACACGGACTACTTTATGTTCTCGCGTCACGTGTCTACAGAAACGAGGGAAGTTTCTAATGTTTAATATCAGATTTCAAGTTAGAAACGTAGATCCTACACGTCGGAGCTGGTCTGTTACTTGTAGAGGATTTGTTGCTGGTTTCACGCAACGTGACGGGATAGATATAGCCGTTAACGTGTAGGGTTAATGCAGATAAGACTGGATGCATACAGTTAACACAATTGTCCTGTAATAAAAGGCAGGAAATTGCTGAAATGCTTACGCAAGCAGAATAGCCGGTGAATAAAGACACACGTACAATATTTAGCAATTAGACATGAACACATAGCCAATGGTTGCGAGGGATAGATTTGACCGAAACTTTATGTATTGTGGTTACAAGTAGGAACTGCAAAGGGTACGGCGTGTTCTTCATCGTTTGCTCATAGGCGCTTTTTGCTCCCAAGGGCGGAACGGAGGGGGAAAGTTTCGGCCGCCTTTCAGACGATCAAACTTTATTACACGGCGCTATCTGCCGGAGTAACCCGTAATAACGTGTGCATGCCCTGAACATGAACGCTTTCCCGTGGATGCATCCGTAATACAAACCTGTGACGGTGTTTTATTGGTCAAACATTTTGAGGACAGAAAATATAGGGTTATAAGTTAAAATACTAATAAATAGAAATTAATAACTCGTACGTCTCCTTGTACAGATGCAGTAATAGTGTCTTATTTGTATTTGTACATGTTAAAACGTGTACAATGACGTACCTTAAAGGTTTCCAAACAGGTTTTCTACACGGACTGTACAGTATTACTGTACAATATACAAAGTATGTACTTTATAAAATAAGCAATCTTTGTTAAGTCCAGACACGAGGTATATATCCACTGAGAAACGTGTGGCACCGTGCACACGTTTTGCATGGTAGCACAAATAATAAATACATGCAATTCAATAAAATAACGTCGTAAACATGTATCATAAAAGTTAAAGGCTTTTCAACCGTGTCATAAATCCCTTTAGATACATCATTCCCCGTTAACGCAAAAACGTGGCTCCGAACCTGTGGAGGGCGCAGACGTGCGGAGCGCGACTTGTGACGGCTGACGAGAGAAGACGTGCGGAGGTGAGCGTGTCATGCAGGTCTGATCGCTGGAAGTGAATGAGGCTATAGGTTAAAGAAACCGTATATTTGAGCACCTTTTTCACGATTTTAAAAGAGAGACACTTCCGGTAAGCACCGTGTAACGTCTGATGTAACGTCTGATCTGCGCGTTATGATCGAGATACTGGGTTTGCTGAAGAAGGTCACAGCTATGTGCAGCCGGTTACATGAGCGCCTTGCAGTAAAATTGAAAGCAAACCGGTTGTTTATCCAATGATGTTATTGGGAAAGATTTTAGGGTGATAAAAGTACACGGAGGATGTGCGTGTAGTTCTTGTGAATGTACTTGTACTTGTACTGAGTCAGGCGTTGCTCTCGTGTATTTCAGATCTGAAGAATTGCACGCTTAGATTTACCCCTAGATGTTATTAAACAAAAGTATATTAATATTTTTGCCTATTTTTACAGGTAATAAGATGGTGCTGAAAGAGATCCCGACTGAAAACATCACGCGTCCTTTGGGCAGGAATGAGGTCATTGGTTTAATATTTCGCCTTACAATATTTGGGGCTGTCACCTATTTCACCATAAAATGGATGGTTGATGCTATTGATCCCACGAGGAAACAAAAAGTCGAGGCACAGAAACAGGTATGTGGTGTATTTTGTGTCATTATGTCAAATAATGTCAAAGCCTAAATGCCATATTGTGCCATATATTGTTCGCAGGCAGAGAAACTCATGCGGCAAATAGGTGTCCAAAATGTCAAACTTTCCGAATACGAGATGAGCATCGCAGCCCATCTTGTGGATCCGCTGACTATGCAGGTCAGTCGTGCTTTAGCAACGTGTAGTTGTTGTAGTTGAAGTTTATTCTGAAGTTACGTCTGTCCACAGATTACATGGCGGGATATTGCTGGCTTGGATGAAGTCATAACTGAACTGAAAGACACGGTTATACTTCCAGTCCAAAAGAGGCATTTGTTTGAAGGATCTAAGCTTCTTCAGCCACCTAAAGGTCTCTATATGTGT
>JBAJNP010009274.1:0-11775 GCA_036877545.1 Yasuhikotakia modesta
CACACACACACACACTCACTCACACTCATGCAAACAGACAACCTCGGTCTCCTTAATGCATGTGACACACTGTGTCCCATCATGGCCTGACCTGCTTCCTCTCTCCACACACATCATCTTCAGCTTCACCACCAGCTTGAAATCTGACCTGACAGCATCCTTTACCAAATACTGTCAGATGTTTCGTTTGGCTGCTAATTCAGTCGTCAATTTCAATTAGTTTTTATCCGCTCAAACTAAAGCGTCTCATGAGCTCTTCTGAGTTCAGAGGAGCCTCTACAGGAAGAAATAAAGTTGAACCATATAGTCATGATTTTTTAGTGGTTCACAAAATAAGAAAAGCTGTCAAGGTCCAAAAAGAAAAAAAAGAATTTTCCCGAATCCATACGGACAGAAAAACATTTCTGTCATTAATACTGAAAACTGTAGCATCACAATCAATTGCTACAAACCATGATTTCTGATTTTCTGAATGACTGCGGTTGAGATTCACTGAAGAGGAGCAAAGCTTCATCTTTTGTTTGTGTTTGTTAAGTTAGTATTTGTTATGTGAGTGCTTATTGAAGGAAAGTAAACTTATTTGGGGGCTTAAAGGATTAACAAAATGTTTCTCCAAAACAAACACACACAAGGTGTGATCGTGCATATTTCGCATTCACGTGTTTCAGCGACAATTTGGGCAACTTGTTTACAAAGCTACCTGTTAACTGTATGTGTGCACGTACAGCCTGTATCAGCAGAGGCTGAAATCAAACCTTTACAGCGAACAGAAGTGAAAGCGCATCATCTTTGTGTCGTAACTCACAATGCATGCGCTTCCTGTCTGCAGCTGATACGCGTGAGTAGGAAGCAGCGCTCACACAAGCTCTTATCATCTCTTCTTCCTGCAGGTTCACAGCAGCAATTTGCATTTTCTTCCTGTGAAATTCCAAACCAAAACAGTGAAAAGAAAAGCAAAAACCTATTTTTTTGGGGATGTCCTTATTTGTAAAAATGTATTTACTAAATGTAGTAAATCATTGTTTTTTATTGTAATATTGCCGAAACTGTTTAGAGTTAGATTATAATGCTTATAACTAGCTGTGTATAATATCAATAAATGTCTATTGAATGTCCCCTTTAATAGATAAGAAAATGTGTGTGTGTTGGAGGTGTGAGTGTGTCTGAATCAGTTGCTGCGTGTGTGTGTAAACAATTTTCAACAGGACACACAACACTTTTATTTTTAAAAACTCTGTTCACTGTCTCCATCAAACGGTAAGAACATTATCTGATGGATTACGAACTCAGTTCACAAATGGACATGGTTCAGATTTTTACAAACTGTTTTCACTCACTGATTTCATCTGTCTTCATTATAGAAAGTGTAAATATACTGTAAATGCACAATAGCTATAATGCAGTTGTAGAGTGTTGTTTGTTTGTTTGGAGTTTTGTCAGCTGGAGTTACAGAAGGATTTCAAATGCACAGACTAACAAATATTCTCCTGGTTCTCCTGAAAAATCAGTAGGAGTTTTAAACACTTTTGGTTGACGTAAGTCAATGTAAGGGTTAGTTTTGTAGCAGTAAGATTCTAAGACACATGACAGCCAGCAGCATAATTAACCATCATCATATGAAGCATTCGGACCAAACAAGAGAGTTGTGATGTTTTACAGCACTGTCTCTGCTGAGTTTAATTGTGTGTTTGTGCTGCAGACGATCCCTGTCAGGTGAGAACATTCAGACAGTCGCCCCCTCGTATAGGCCTGAGGCCATTTTAATTGGCCCACTTCCGAACATTTTTTTACATTGCTTTGAGACACAGAGCCCCCCTAAAAAAATCAATGCAGATGTAATAATATGTGTAATTGTCTGCCAAGCTCCAGGGACAGTCTCAGATCAATGCAGGGAAACTGTGAGCATTAATTCTGTCTTTCTGCATGTGGTGACACTGAGACTCTGTCACTGCCATTGTCTTCCGTCAGCTGTATGCAGTTGGTTCTGATTCTGAGCCTCTGAGCCTTAGAAGCACAACACAAACAAAAAAGACAGAACAGCCATTGCTTTCTCCAGCATCACTCACATTTCAGCATCACTCACATTCTTGCGGGGGCACATTAAATCTGTGACAGGAAGTAACACTCGCTCATATGCTGTGTGAAAATGTGCAGCTCAGGTGTCTGAGGTGACCTTTGTAGTGTGCCGTCCGGAGGTCCCAGGGGAAGTGTGTTAGGAGCCCGGGGTAAAGTTCACAGGTATTAGCCTCTCAGGTCAACACGGCCTTTGACTAATTACCTCATTAAACCTTGTGCCAACAGTCTCTGCTCGAGGGGCGTGACTCGGGTCTGTTGCGAGTGACCCTCACTGCATGACAGCTTGGAAGAGCCGAGTGTGTGAGGAGAAAGCTTTGCTCTGTGTGTGTTTAAGACACTTTTGAGACACTTCTCAGCATATCCATAAAAGAACATAAAATATTGATTTGGGTGTAAATATTAGTATTTCTATGTGCAGAGTGTAGGAGATTGTTTGACACGGACATTATCCAAATGAAATAAAACCAATATAAATTCGAAATTCCATTTGAAATCACATCATACACAGATATTGTGACTGTAACAGACTGTAACATCACTTTGTTCTTCACACAATTTGTGTGTGTGTGAATGTGTTTGTGTGAGTGTGTGTGTTTGAGTGTGTTTGTGTGTGTGTATATGTGTGTGAGTGTGTATGTGTAAGAGTGAGTGAGTGAGTGTGTGTGTTTTCTGTGATGTGTGTTCAGGACATGCTATCATTTAACCAGCATGATGGATATTCCTTCATCGTGACTTTAGTTCATTAATGCTGTTTACAGTCAGTGTTTGATAGTCAACACTTTTCCGTTTCCATGCCAACAATCAATCGCCTTCTTCTTTTGCTCTGAAATTAATTAATGTTTGTATTTGAGAGCGTTAATATTGTCTGGTGTTTCTGAGACATTGTAATTCCTCCATGAAAAATTCACCAATTACCATAAAACGTATGAATGATAATTATAGAACAATGTAATGTCAATGGATCGCTGATTAATCCTTGAGAGCACAGCAAAATGGTGTATGCAGTCGCTTACTAATTTCATTTATTCTTAATTACCGGGAGGCCCATTTTCTGGCAGGCGCAATTATACGTCCAAAGCCACCGATCCAGTCAGGGCTAATGCGTTTGTGGTATGACGTCCTCTTCCTGCAGCGTTCAGAGGGTGTTCAGACCGCATTAGTCAAACAGCACAGGTGCATACAGGTCCACACTAAAGGTTTCACCTGCAAAACTGAGCCAGACAGAAAAGCAACATCATTATTTGGCTCTTTCTCAGAAAGCAGAGCCCAACACTCATCCTTCATTTCAAAGGTTCTGTTGCGCAGGTGCAAGCAGAACAATAAATCAAACGACCTGCGCGGGTCTCTCTGCGTCTGAGCTGAATTCTTCATTTGGTCACTGAGCTGCGTCTCAGAGATCACCTCTCAGCAGATGAACCCTTTCATGAGAACGGCCAAGCCGGTCACTCTACCTACCGCCTTTGATCTGTCGACCACAAAGAAATTATTAGCACTTTCTAAGCCATGCCATGTGATTTGTTTTGGTAAAATTTCAGAAATGATTTCTAATCCTATTATGTGACCCAGGGGAGACCTGAAAGAACAGCTTTTGTGATGTGGGGCGGCCCTGATAACTAAAGGGCTCACTGGGAATTGAACTGATCTTACGAGCAAAACCCTTATGTCCGACTCCCACCCTGAGGCTGGCTGAATCACACTGTTCCTCAGCCTGGTGTGGACATTGGGAACTCCCGACGGAACGGTGCGCTTGTGATGCTGTGAACACGGCCATCCGTTTTCTGTGAACAACACAAACCAGAGAGGGAAAAAAAATCAAATTCTCCTTTTCATGGCCCAGGGCTTCACAGAACAAAAGTCCCTCAGCCCAAATCTCATCTGACAGCGCGTAGCAGCTGAGCTATTTTGAGCCCTTTATGGTGCCAATCTCGCATCTCTCCCGTGACATTTTTTCAGAGATAAATTGGACCTCCTAGAGACCTGATCTGCCCTTTGAAACGTCCTCAGTGTTCTGGTACATTCACAGCCCCTCACTGCCAATTCAGTTACGTTGTTTTAGCATGAATGTATCAAGATCAGCTGTAAAGAAATTTTTCACTAAATTTCATTCTATAACTAGAGAAAGTGTCTTTTCAACTTTAAACGTTTACAGGCAAAAAAAACTGTAATTGTCATGATTGTAATATGAAGTATTCAATGTGTAAGTAATGTCTTCAGTACATATTTTCATTTTTGTATTTACTCTGCAGATGGTGATGGCCTCTGTTTAATCTTTTACCTTCATGTGAACGTGTCTGATCTGAGTCTCTCGTGATCTGCTGTGTGTGTGAAATCTTCCTTTAGCTTCCATCATCACATTCATTTGTCACAGAGGATTTGGATATAACGCCATGTCGTTATTCAGTTAAAGGAGAAGTGGTTTAAATAGCATGCATCTAATTGGCTGTGTTTTGTGGTTCATTTCCATAAAGAGGCTGTGAGCAGCCCACCTCTCTGGCAAGGTTTGATCCGTTAATCAGGGAAATACGGCTGGTGCTGGAGTTAGAGGGTCACTCTGCTCACACTGCAGCTTGTGTGTAACGCTGTAATTGTATAGGTGTAAATTACTGTTAGAAACGCTCTCTCTCTCTCTGAAGACGCTCAGGTTTACACACACTGTGAGCAGAAGGGCTCTCTGCATGAGGAAAAGCAAGATGAAAACACATTTCGCTCATTTGATAATCTTATGAGGCCTTGCAGTATATTTATGTATTTGTGATCATTGTAACTTACGTGTGTCTTGTTTTCATTCAGAGCGTTCAATGGGTCATTTATTTGGAAATAAGAATTTCACTGTTTTGATCAAAAGCATAAAACTTGTGATGTCGTGGTCATGAGATTATAAAAAATGTTTTAATGCTCTTCGCTAATTTGCTGAGGGGTGAAACATTGTGACTGGTCCTCAGCTGTAATACAACACAACTGTACACAGAGTAACTGGCAGAAACATATGACATTAGCATCAGACAGACATGGGTTTCATCTGATGTCACCTAATTCAAAACAATGAAACACCATCACCACATTATACGGTAATATATGTATGACTTTTACATTTTACCTGTTATTTGGGTGTCCACTATCTAATGTTGAAATAGATCTACTGATTCTGTCAAAGAATGTTTGCAATATTTAATGTCTTTTCACAAGTTTATCATGACCAGCATTTAAATGACAGCATGATATATGCTACTATAGCATATATCAGTCATATGTATCTGACTGAATATATAACCCAACATGATGAGGTCACAGCTTACAGTGATTATGTGTTCTGACACACTTTCAGCAGTTGTGTTGTGTGTCTGCTCATGTTTCTGATGCTGTTATTCCACTGCTGTCTCAACATAATCCTGCTGCTGGGATTTACTGCTGCCCACTGCGGCTCACAGAATAAAGGTGGTCTTCACAGAGCGGCCCCTCACCATGGGATTATTGGATTCATGTGGGACAGAATAAATGCTAGTGAAATGCTAAATGCTAGCATTTAGCATCTCACATCTTACACAGTTCCTCTGAGGGGTAACAACAGAATGCCATTATGTTTTACATACTTACTTTCATTATTTAAAAAATCATTTCAACAACTTTCTTCTAACAGCTAGTAAAATACATCATGTAATCACTGGCCCATTCAATTTCATTTTTATTAAACAAACATTTACATATTTGATTCATGTTGTTACTTTTGTCTCTGTGGATAAGTAACATATGATTTTTTAGCTTACACATTGTTTCTTTAGCTTATGATCCTCTTTTCTGCTTTTCATTTGATACTCACATGTATTCTATGTTAAGCATTTTAAAACACTCTGTTGTGAATAAAGGCCATCTGTTGGCCCATCAATATTAAACCAAAATTTGATGACAGTTTAATCTTCTTGATATTTGGGGGGTTCAGATCTAAAGCAGCTGGTGTGATGTTCTGTCAGTGTACAGTATGTTTCTGGATCAGGAAGTGTCCTAAGTTTTAGTAACAGGGTTACAGAAATGTTTCCCATCTAACAGCTGTGTGATGAGTATTAGTTTAGTACAGCAGCAGTTTTGGGCAGCTGTCCCTCTGGTGCACTTATGAGGGAAGGAGAGCAGTGAAGCTGAGCTGCCGAGTGAAGCTTTATGGGGACAATTTAACATAATGGGGAAATAAATACAGCTGTTAAAAACACAACATTCAACCCATTACCATATTTCTGACTGACATTTTTACAGCGTTTTGGCGATTTCACTGTGTCTTAAATGACTGTATAAAGTCTTTCATCTTGCAAACACTGTTATATTGTGCACAGTCTTTTTGGTTTTGAATTGGCACACATCTGATGAACAGAGTGAAAACATGAATTTCATACACATTGACTTGTTGACATGAATGAATGAAGCTGGTGTTTCTAGAGCCGCGGGAGGAAAATCAGCAGCGCTAAAGATCCACAGAAACTCATTTCTGTAGATGAAAACACATCAAACCAGAACAGCCTTTTCCCCATCATACTAGCTTCATGAGTTATTCAACATTTTCTAAATATTGTTTAAAAAGTAACACATACACTTTATGCCAGCCATTCTTATCAACTAAAGATTGGAAATGTGTCTGTCTCTGTCTCAAATCATGTTAAACCATGTTTGCTATCACAAAAGTGACTCTCTAAACTGAAATCCCAGCCATGTTGAGTGTTGATGATGTCATGATGATGTCAGTGGGTTCGATCTATTAAACCTCCAAGCAGAACCTGAAATGAGTCGTTTTAAAGTGTGAAAAAAAGACAATGATGCTAGTCTGTCTGCCTAGTCTTACTGCTGAAGCTGTATGTGGAAGTTTTGCTGGTTAAGGAACAGTAAATGTTATAATAAATATTGTATTGTTACTTCATGAAGCGCACTACATTAATAAATTTATGTATGACATAATACATGAACTCATGTCAGTGTGTAAGGCATTTAAAATCATGAATGATTATATTATTTGCATACAAATTATATTTGTTACACTTTTAGACATAAGTAAAGAAAAATGTATTAGAAACCAAGATTAATAAATGCTATAAAAATATTGTTTATTGTTAAGTTGTATTATCATTCATGTTCAATAACATTATTTCATGATTTACTGAAAAACTTGATTCTGATTATTACAACATTACAACATTCGACAGTCAAATATTTAATAACATACCAGTCAATATGTAATGACTTTTCTTTTGTTCAGAGCAATATATAGTATAACTGGCAACACAGGCGTCCCTCCATAGTGTTCAGTACCATAAAGATACATCATTTAAATCAATATTTTGTGTCCAGCCTCAGTTTGGTGACTTTTGATCATCTTGTTGGGTTTATTTTCTGACCAGCTCACTGTAACACTGTATTGTACAGTGTCACCTCTGTGTGTGTGCTGTACAGTGTGTGCTGTACAGTGTGTGCTGTACAGTGTGTGTGATGTACAGTGTGTGATATACAGTGTCACCTCTGTGTGTGTGTGTGTGTGTGATGTACAGTGTGTGATGTGCGTGTGTGTGATGTACAGTGTGTGATGTACAGTGTCATCTCTGTATGTGTGTGTGTGTGTGTGCTGTACAGTGTGTGTGATGTACAGTGTGTTTGCTGTACAGTGTGTGTGATGTACAGTGTGTGTGATGTACAGTGTGTGATGTACAGTGTCACCTCTGTGTGTGTGTGTGTGTGTGTGCGTGCTGTACAGTGTGTGCTGTACAGTGTGTGCTGTACAGTGTGTGTGCTGTACATTGAGGGGTTTTGTGGGCTATTTTGGGGTGTTTTGTATGGCAGTCAGTTGGCTCAGACCCGTGAGGGTGGAGATAAGGCATCAGTGGTTCGGTCCATCCCTTAAATCTCTCCCTTGCTCACCAGCTGTGACTCCACCCTCAATTCCCCAAACCGAAACGCAAGGCTAATTTACGAGCACAAGTGATGCTAACTTTCTCTCTGAGGAGTGGCAATTTTAACACCTCCAAATGTTTTAATGCATCCCAGCTGACCTTAATTATGAAAGCACAGTGCTGGCAGCATCTGAATACCTGCGGCCAGCGTCTATAGAACACGCTGCATGTTAGGAGCCAGATACTGTAAAGAAATCAATAAGACCATAAAGGGGTATTACAGTGTCTGGACACTGTAGAGGAACACATTGTCATTGTGTTGTTTTCCATGTGTTTATTGTTCATTAGGATCAGATAGGTCCAGCGTGTGCAGCACGGCTCCTCAGTTAGACCTCCAGAAACTCTGTGGAGCTGTGAAATCTGAAACTTACTGAAGCACTGTATATGACTGAAATATGATTGTATATGTATATGACTGAAATATGATTGTATATGTATGACTGAAATGTGGTTGTATATGTATATGACTGAAATATGGTTGCTTGTTGAAGAGATGTTTCACTAGAGATCAATACTGTCCTGCTGTATGCTCAGCCTGCAGGGATCTGCCTTCCTGTGCCTGTCCACATTCAGCTGTTCTTTCCTATTAGTTAAGAGCTGTTAGTTGCAGGCGTCTGATTTGGACAGGCAGTGTTGTGAGAGCTGATCATTTGTACGACACCACTGAAATGTTTCAGACAGGCTGTCAGTCGACCCGTTTAGGATTCTTCTTATTGGTGCTTAAAGAGACGATTAATATTTGTATGGAACACCAAATAGTCAACATTAACTTAGAGCACCTAGTTAGGGCTTATGGGCACGCTGGCTGTTGTAAATCACAGCTGATATGCAGAGCGCTGTGCTTCATCGCTTATATCAGCAATAACATGTTTGTGTGCATTCAGCGGCACATATGCAGGAGAGCTTTGCGGCACATGTGTCTGGGGAGAGCGGACACATAAGGGCGGGTCCGCGGCTGCCATCAAAGCTCTGGCCGCTCTCCAGCAACACACCTGAGGCTTGTGTTTATGAAGCAGAGCGGCATAGAGGAACACAACTGTAGGCTGCTAAACTCCCCTCAGATCTGTGTAATCTGCTCGGACAGTGCTTGACAGGACAGAGAATCACCTGCTGTTTCCCAGCAGCTCAGACAACCACCAGTAAAGGGTCCTTATCCCACTTCCATGGAGCTAAGCTGCTTTTCCAAACGGAGACACTCATCTGGGTCATTACCCACCAGGATTAATGAAGTCTGTTAATTATTTTCAGTAAGGTTCTGCTCTGCCTGGAAATCTCACTGCTGGGTTCTTACATTCTCCACCCTGAGACTACAGAGAACAACATTTTTAAAAATCTACGTGTGATGCAGAAGATACTGAAGATCACTGACCACTACACTTTTGAATAGTGTTATGTTGAAAAAACTCCGTACCGAGTTTATCTCTTTTTGCCGGGGCATTGATCCGATGGCCCTGCTCTCATCAATGCTGACTGGCCCCGGTTCAGCCTGCCCAGGTCTCAAAGGACCTGTTGACCAGCCCGCCCTCTTGTACGAGTGTAAGCCAGGTTAAACAGTTAAACAGCAGCAAATCCTGCACTGCCCTGTGGGAAATTTGTCTTTAATCCTAAATTTATAGGCACACAATCAAAGCCAAAAACCCCCAGCAACAAATGTGATCCCCCCCAAAGAGCGCACAATCCGTGCTCTCCTGGGAAAGACAGAGACTGCCGCGCATGAGGCCAGGATGGATAAATAGCTAAATGATGAGGCAGTCGGGGGATGAGGGAGCAAAATCTGGCTACGGCCGCTCACCTCCAATTTGGCAGCCGTGCAAAGAAAGGCAATTGTACGTCAGTGCGGCGTGTATTATTGCTGGCTGAAGTGCAGCTTCAGTAATGATTAATGACACCGGCTGTGAAAACAAAGTGTGCAGCTTTCACCTGCTCTGGACAGAAGCAGAACAGAACAGAACCGAAGCAGAACAGACTGGAGCGGTACTCTGTTATTCTCCAATTACAATCAGATCCTGTTCTGACAAATTCCTAAGATATAATGTATGAAACACGAATGATATAAAACCCACTTACCTTTGACTGTCAGCGCACACGTGTGATATCTGTGTGTAAATCTCTTGTGTGAAAGCTTTGGCCTGCAGAGGGATTGATTTGACACAGTGTCTTTCGGTACATGTGCCCATTCTTGCATGCAGGCTGCATTAGTGTTGACAGGCGTGTGATGGGCCCAACTCTGGACTGTAATGAGGCAGATGGCTGAGGTGCAGTCAGACAGCGCCATCCACAGGATGCCTCAGGAACTGCACCTGTGAGTGAAGCTCTTCATGGGACACATTTAAGTAAGCGTTTCTAATTTCAAATTCAATTGTGTTTTGAAAATTAAACCTTTGACCAATCGAGGCAGCACACAAACATTCACTTAATGTTGGTCTAAACACTGTTTTCTCACATGTCATGCAATGCAGCATTTATTCATTGATTACAGTACTAAGAGGTTTGAGCGGATTTCAACACAACAGCATCACTGACCAGCAGCTGTATGTGAACGCGCAGGCGCGTGCACGCAGTCGACAGATAGAGCGACAGCGCCACCCAGAGGATTTCTCATTACCTAAACACTAAATAACACTGCATAAATAATAATGTCTGTCTCTTAAAACGATAATGTTCCGTTATCATTCATTTCACACATTAGCTGATTAAATACAGAACATATATGAACAATATTCTACTGATGCAACATTAAAATATCTGACACAAACAAAAGCTTGACTCAAAACATATTACTGTGCTAAACATCACAACTTAACATATGAAACATATTAACTATAACACTTTAAAATGTAGTTAGTTCACTGAGAATTACATACAATGATGTATTAAAACATATAAAGTCTCTTTGGGTATTGTGGTTTTGCTATTTGTACATTATTTGAATATTATTCTGTTTATTCACCACAACTCTGGTGGGGCAGTTGTGGTCTGATGGTTAAGGGCTTGTAATCAGTAGGTTGCAACTGAAGTGCCCTTGAGCAAGACACCTAACCCCCGATTGCTCCCGGGCGCTGCAGGGATAGCTGCCCACTGCTCCGGGTGTGTGTGTGTTCATGACTGCAGTGTGTGTTCACTCCTCACATGGAGGGTTAAATGCAGAGTCACATTTCTGTTATGGGCACCGTAACTGACAAACACGTCACTTTCACTATTCTTTTTATTTATTTATTGAATTTGAAAGAATCAATGAACATGATAGATGACAGGTATCATATTACTCCAGATACGACCCAAAACTCTCAGGTAGACTGTACCTCAACTGCTCTAACACGCTCAGATTCATCAGTTGTGTTAATGGTTTATGAAAAACAAATTCATGACTGAATCGGTCAATCATTCTCCACAAAAAAATACACAAAACATTTGTCTCATAGAAATCAGTGATACTGAGAGCTTAAACCTTCACAATCCCCTATTAACAGCTATTTAAAAACTCTTATCATGTGATGCATAATAAGCTTATAGGTATTCCTCACAGCATTCATTACATGTGAATTATTGATGGTGATTTTAGGTGTAAAGGTTTGCGTGAGGGTCAGTTTCAAAGGTTTGCGTGAGGGTCAGATGTAAAGGTTTGCGTGAGGGTCAGATGTAAGGGTTTGTGTGAGGGTCAGATGTAAGGGTTTGCGTGAGGGTCTGATGTAAGGGTTTGTGTGAGGGTCAGATGTAAAGGTTTGTGTGAGGGTCAGTTTCAAAGGTTTGCGTGAGGGTCAGATGTAAGGGTTTG
>JBAJNP010009275.1:0-18458 GCA_036877545.1 Yasuhikotakia modesta
GTGTGTGTGAGTGAGTGTGTGTGAGTGAGTGTGTGAGAGTGAGTGTGTGAGAGTGAGTGTGTGTGAGTGAGTGTGTGTGAGTGAGTGTGTGAGAGTGAGTGTGTGTGTGTTGGCATAAATGTCTTTCTCAGATGCACCAAAAACTTCTAAACCTCTATCAAATGTTTACAGTATTAGTTTAGTGCTTTTCATTTGCAATTTATCAGTATTTATTTGTGTGAAAATGCATTTGTTGAAAATGTGTCAGCTGTGTTTAGCGTTTATAGTCGTGCTACTGGTTTTCAGAGGAAGAATATCTGATTTGTTTTGTGTTTTTCATTTGTAGTGTTAAACCTCTCACAGCCCGGCACGTTTGCTGGTAATGATGCCATCGTAGCCTTTGCTCGCAGCCAACAAGTGAAAGTAGTTATTCACCAGCTAAATGCTCCGTTATGGGAGGTGATGAATCTCTTATTTTTAGTGTATTTCATATATTTGTAAAGCATTTGTGTCATTATAAATGTTTGTTTTTCCTTTTCTTACATCAAGATTAATGGTACCGAAAAGCAGTGTCCTGAACTGCACATCGCATATCGTTATGGAGACCACTATGACAGCGTCCGAAAAATCGGGGACAACTCGGAGAAACCGGCACATCTGCGTTTAGAGGTCTGCAAACTAATGAAACATCACAATCATTCAGACTGTTTAAATAATTGACATCACATTCTTAAACCAGCCACAATGGATTAATCACATCTGTCTGTGTTTACATTCGATTACATGTAAATGTCGTGAGAAGTTGGGAAGATGTGTATAGATAATATTTAAACATCTTTTATCTATATCTATATATTGAATTTCCCTGTAGAATCTGAACACCTCAAGACGCTTTGGAGATGGTCACAAGGAGAAGCAGAGAGAAGCCTCGCCACCCCAAACTGAAGATGAAGAGCTGATCTTTAGTTTGCTTTGTGCCGACAGTCAGTCTTCCTCTAAATCTGTCTGTTACTCTCACCCTTTCTCTCCACATTTTCTCACTGCCTTCTGCTGTCTCCACAGGTCAGTCAGAGAATCTTTGTCAATCAAGTGCCATGTCACAGAAGTGCCATAGCGATTGGGTGGAGCCAGAACTGTATAACCAATCAGAATACATAGATTCCGCATCAGGGACGCACCCCCTTTGTCAAAGCGTTCAAGCGGAATGCAGTGAAAACTTATTACCAACAGAGGGCAGCATTTCACATAAACCCAAGGTGAGCATGTGATAAACTAAGTTTGAGAGAAACATTACATAATAATAACACTTGCATGTGTTTGTTTGTGTTTGTCAGCTCTCTAATAAACAAAGGAAAGAACAACAGCGTCTGGAAAAGAAGAAACGTCAGGAGGAGAGACACAAGCAGAGGGTTTTACAAGGGAGAGGGTCACATGATCAGAACCAGAACACACCGGAAGCCGTGACTCTTGTGCCGGCACTCAACACCCTCAGCATTTAGATCAAACCTTGACTGAACTGTTTCTCAGTATTGCTCACGTTTGAGCGAACTGTGCGGAGCGTAAGAATGAGAATGCGTTGTTTGAAAGTACAGGAACTGTGGTTTGTGGAAATTGGTGCTTCCTTAGGCTGAATTAGTATGTTGTCCTTGAATAAATCGCTGAAAGCTAACGATTACATTTTATTTGCTCCTTTTGCACTCAGCCAAAGAATTATTGGGAAGAGAATCATTTGTAACAAGGAAGTTTGAGATTAATGGTTAAACCTGTTGGGGTGTTTCATTAATTTTGTCCCAACTGGGACATTGAACATTTTCGGTTTGAATTGAGCATATCATTTGTATTTTTTCAAACTCTATACTCTACAATGAGGCTGGATAAATAAATAAGTCCTTTTTAAGTGCGATTTATACTGTTGTATAAATGCTGGTAAATGTTTTGTTTGCTTACAATGTGAATCGTTTTTTTTTCACAGAATCATCTGCGTTACATTATTTTCCAGACATTTTATGAGATCCACCTGAAAATTAAGACAATGACACTATGAGTATGTCACAAAAACTGTTTCTTTATTTTATTAAGAAACAAAGCAATGGAAAGAGTAAAATAGAGATGATTTATTAAAGAACAACAGACCTTTTGAAAGCAGTGATTTGTAAGACGTGTCGCTAAACTGGGAATAAACAAGTAGCTTCATGTTTCAGAAATTTCAACCTGTCCTCATGATGCAACTAATATGGATAAAAACCTATGTTTGAAATTCTATGAATAGCTTTTAAGTTTACAGATTCATGCAGTAAGACCTTTTTGTTTGTTATGACAACTATAGTGTATAAAATGACCATTGAAAGACAAAGAGTATTTAACCCCCCAAAACATTTTAAGACCTCAAACTGGCCCTCAGCATGGTTTAATAAAACCGAAAATATTTTAATCAATACATGAACAGGCAAAGTTAGGCTCTAAGTCAATGTTGTTGACCAATCACAGCTCTTGACCAGAAAACATCTGCATCCTACATCTGCAAGGTTTTAATACTTAAACCGCTGTGAGCTATGTGCCAAATTGTCTCACTGCTGATAACATGTGCAGTTATTTATTTACATGGTTACAAATAAATGTGTTTATTGACCTTTAAGAAGACTAATGAGATATTAAGATTTCCCCAAACACGTCTTCTTGTTCAAAGATGTTTAACTGGAGAAATCTTAAAAATACAGTGACCAACTATAGTGGATAAATAGCACAAAAATACAGTAAAGTATTTACATACTGTTGGGTAAAATAGTTTACTGTTAAGTGCTCTAGCTCTCAATAATACCATGTACTTAAAATTTATATGCATAAATATTTAGAGGCAACTTTGTGAAATGTTGAAAATGAGATCTGATGACCAGGCAGACATGTTTTGACTCTTCCTTCAGTTTCTATAAGCAAATTAACAGATTTGCATAAATATACTTTTAGTGGAGGTCTGTGGGACAAAAACCGAAACATCTCGACAGCTCCAGAGTCACCCAATCCAATTTTGTTGACTGTTTCGAACCTGCAACATTCCTTTAAAAGTCCCTGCATGAATATCTCTGGTCTTCCAGAAGCAGTCTTGGTAGTATTTAAGTGTGTTTTTGTGTGTCGGTTCTCAGTGCCATGTTGTGTGGAGGTTTCAAGATCACCATCTATGAGGTGATGAGTGTTCAAACAGTCACTCCCTCATCTTCATTACTGGAAAGCTTGCGTGTTCTTCAGTCCACCCCTGCGTTGGAGCTCTACATGATGTGAGGTAAAACAAACACAACTTGTTATTTTTGTAATTGAATTACCACAAGTGTCATTCACAGTTAACGTAATTAAAGTCCATGTTGTGCTTTTAAAGTCGTCCCAGAAGATGTAGGACATCTATAGATTTGCTCAAATATAATCTGTAATATATCTGGGGTTTAATGTTGCGTGCCATTGTTGTCTCATTATAATTCATCTATGTTTGAATGGAAGATATAGTTACAGTAAACCGACCCATGCTAACCAGCTAAACCCTAATCCACTTGTATCCTAGATACACCCAGAATTAGGTCTTTTTCCATTGTTTTGATTTGACTTTATGTTTGTTTTAATTGGTCAGTGGCAAACTGTTACAATGTTCAGCCTGCGTGACTGAAACGGTGTTCTTTGCATTGAGGAATGTTGACATGATTCATGTAAAAAGAGACTTGTGATGTTTTATGCATAATAATAACATTACCCATAATCCTTTGGTTAACACACAGGCGTCCCACCTGAACCCACTTAAGCGGTGCAGCAGAGACCCTCCCCACGAGCTGTGCGGTACACGGGGGATACGCAGACCCGGGCGCTGCGGGGCACGTGGTTGAGGGTGGTGGACAGGAGGTTGGGAGGTAAGTACAGGGTGGAGCGTTGAGTGTGCCCTTGCTCCCATGTGACCCAGTAACCACGTAGACCATCGGCGCTCCCCTTCCAACGGAGCTGCACTGACTCATTGTCCATTGTGGTCAGCTGAAGATCGGAGAGGGCGGGCAACACTGAGAGAGAGAGAGAGAGATGAGGCTTCCCGTTTCTAACTGGAAAACTGTAGGAAGATGAGGGAATGTGGGAATGACATTGGCAGGAATACTGCAGGGTGTGGTCGGAACGTTTAAGAAAGATTCCAATGGTATTCCAGATGCTTCTAATCAGTTGCACAAAATGAGTTTTGTGAATAATACAGGCAGCTTTGGGGATAAAATTACACTAATTGTTGGTGTAACGGGGTGATTAAAGAGCTGGGCTAGTAACTAAAAGGTTGTGGGTTTCAACAAGAGTGAGTCACCGGTGTGTCTTTAATCAGGTCTCTGCTTACTTCAGAACAATTGAACCTGAACCAAGTGTGCTGCAAGTAAGTCACTATGGAGGGAACTAAATGCCAGATTAGTAATAGTACCCACTGGGTGGACCCAGTGGGTGGAAGTGGTTAATTTGCTAAACTACAAGGGTGGACCCTCTATAGTGTGCATATGCTCTCATTTCATCATTGTGGGTATTTGTATTCCACAGTCAACACGAGGCAATAGCTTGTAGTTTTACAATTAGCATATGGCTGTGAAATGTAGTTGCAACTGTAGCTGCTAATACAATGCAACTAATACAAAGATACTGTACGACTATAATTCAAGGATTTATTTTGTTGGAGGAAACATGTTAACTTAATAGAAAATATGAACTTCATAGAAAACTATTTTTCCAATGTAATTTTTATATTATTAACAAACTGTTGAATTATGATGAGGTGGATTTTCTTCATTTGAATGTGAAATTATAAGTGTATATTTTATATTATAATTATAAAATGTTATAAAAATATTGTATATTTTAACAATATTTTCATACAGACAAAATCCCCCATGGACCCCACTGGTTCTTACCCTCCTGTGTACAGGCTTTAACAGACATGGCTCTCTCTCTGCCAGAAAAGTGCATGGCGCTCACGGTAACCAGGTACTGTGTGTCGGGCTGGAGGTCGGTCAGGACTGTGGAGTCCTGTCTGTTACTGACGGTGAGGACCCGGAGCGGTCCGGTGGGTAATGCTGAATACTCCAGCTGGTAACTCTGAACGAGGTGAGGCTGCAGTGGACCCCAACTCAACCGGACGCTGTTGGTGGTAGAATCTGACACGGTGACCGTGGACAGAGTCTCAGTTTCCGGCTGGGGGGGACTGACTGGGTACAGACATAAAACACAAACACGTTTTTATGTAAACAACTGAACTATAAACACCCATTTTAAAAATGGCTTGAGTCTCTTTAAAGAATTTAGATTTGAATACAATTTTTATATATATTTTTTATATTTAATATAATATTTTTCATATAATTAAAACTCTTTAAAGTATTATATTTTAGATAGAATATACTGTAATAGGTACATATTATATAATCTATAGGGCCTTTTGTGTCCCCTGTATAATGTAATATATATAATGTTGATACTCGAGTTTTGTGTGTACTGTATGTCATGTGCACATTTAGATTAAAAGAAACATTAAAGAAATTAAATAATAATTAAATAGAAAAATTTTTTAATTTTCTCACTTTCTCTTCTGAAGAACGCAAAAGAAGATATTTGGAAACATGCAAGATGTTTTTGAACCCATTGTCTTTTTGTGTAAACTGTCTCTTTAAATCTAACATTTGGTTTATTTTAATCACCTATTTAGGAAGTGGACTGCAAGAGGAAACATCCCTCCTATTTATCACTTATTCTTGAGTTTTGTTGTGGCTCTTTTCCAACACCCAGTGAGCTGCCTTACTGTCTGCCTTCTAAGGCAGCATCCTAACCGAGTCGGACCTCGTAAGTGACTGATTTGGAACGCTCTACATAGACGCTGGTAGCAGCACAGATACATGCTACTCTAATAAGTACATAAACACATAGCATGCAACTGTCAGTGTTAAACTATTTAATATCTATACTTGTCAGTGTTACATATATTTATAAATAACATTTATCTTCATCTGACATCTTTATTTTCTCACTGAGTTCACTGAGTGCATTATGGGATTGCTTTATATAGGACAGTGTAGTATTATATTATACAGTATATATGCAGTATTGCCTAAGTGTGGTCTAAACTATACATTTTAGGTCTGCCAACCATTTGGGACAAACGTCACTCACATACAATGCCTCAAACAACAGCCTGTATAATCTCAATAAATTCTGAAACATCTCACTAGGTTTTGGAACAGAACATATGTTTATCAAAGCTGTTACTGTGATTTACATGAACTGAAACGTTATTATAACGTTAAAAATTGGACAGAATCATTTGCACAGATCTGCATAATAAGCTCCTCCTACCTGGTTGTGTAGTGAAAGTGGCACTAAGAGAGTTCAGGAACTCCAGATTAGCTTTTGGGGTGAGCGTGACGGTGTACTTGGTGTTTGGACGCAGGTTAATCAGATTAGCTGAGCTGGCGTCTCCGGGCCGAGTAATTCTCCTAAAAGGTTCTGAGCCTGTCCCAGGGCTGGTGCCAGGACCGCCCCCACCCACCGGTCCTCCTGACCGGATGGGCCCAAACTGGATATCGTAGTAGCCGGTGCCAGCCAGAACTGGTCTCCATTCCAAGCGAGCTGTGGTACTGGTTACTGACTTCACCTGTAACCTTTCAGCACGAATGATCTCTGCATTCGATCAAAGAGAATAAGAGAAAGAACAGAAACCATGAGACCATGAGTTCAGGGGAACAGAGTGTCTGTCAGAGACCAACATGTCTGTATGATATTTTGGTCTCTAGATGTGTCCCTCTTTCAGTGTATGTCTATGGGATTTCTTAGTTGTACACAGATTTTGTTCATGTTCAGACAGATTAGAATAGGAGTCAGAGACTTTTAATATAGTATAGTGTACTGTATAATGTGTATATATACATACATGTGTATATATGTATATATATTTATATGTGTGTGTATACATATAGATATATATGCACACACACACATACACTAGTGTATGTGAGAGTGTATGTATATATATGTATATGTATACACACACTTGCAATATAGTATTTAGATTATTGTGTAGCTGTTGCAATAATGTAAAGATTTTTCAAAACTCTTAACCTGAGCAATAAAAATAATGCCTGTCTTAGCAAGTGCCATTTAATAGATCCTCTCTCACACTTTAAACATTCAGTGCCACTAAATTGAGGTCAATGACATCCTCCAAAAGGGGAGCACTCAGTCTGAATTTGTGTGTCTTTGTTTATGTAAGTGTCTGGAAGTGCACGCATATGTAACACCTTATACACGCAAGGAGGAATGTAAACTATAAATAGTTGTGTCTGTTGCTCCAGCGGATCTAGCTGGGGGTCTGAAATAATTTGGTATTAATAGACCCCATCTCTCATTACAGTCTCTCTGTTTGTATCCTCATTTCCTCCGAGGGGCCGTAGTCGTCTCAGGTTGTCTGTGTCAGAATCGACTGGCATCTGGCTGAGATTTTTCTGGATGCTTGACTGGAGGTACAGAGTTATTCACACCCACATAAGATCACTCTCTCTGTTTAGAAAACTCCCTATAGGTTATGATTAGAGGAGACTGCAGTCTGTAAGGCTCATATAGAAAACTCTGATTAGCAGAGATATTATAGAGAGGCACATTATAGAAACTTGATTTAAGAATTGTTTGTGCACGTATGTTTTCTATATGTTTGTTTATATTTAAAAGCAAACTTATTTAGGTCTACAATAGGCCTTTATATCATACATGTTTGGTAAATAACAATATATAAAAACACATTTTTATACTATTTTAATACTATTATTTTTAGAAACACTTTATTATAGTAAAGCATTAATATAAATATATTAATATATAAATAAATATTCATATATAAGATATATAAAAACAATTATATTAATATATATCTTAATATAATAATATTCCTAATGCTAATTACATTAATTAAACTAATTAAACAATAATTTTTCAAATAAACAGTTTAAAGCCTTGTGATGTTTATGTCATCAATGTGATATTTGCGATGTGATGTTTCAGTAAAACATACCAATAATGGCGTTCCTCAAGTCTTCAGTTATGATGTTTATGTCATCAATATCCACAAAAAACAGGTGATCTTCAACAGGTGGGCTTACAACATCTCGCAGCACCTGATAGTTCCCATGACCGGTGGAGACCACCAGTACAGCCACGCCCTCTTCTCTCAGGCGAGCCATTGGCTCCTGGACCTCACCTGGATCCACACCATCCGTGAGCCAAACCAGAACCCTGGGTAGCTCTGGTCTCGCCCCGCCTGGCACGCCCTGTTTTAACACCCAATTCCGGGCCATCAGCAGAGCATCAACGGTGTTGGTATCTCCCTTGAGCTGTTTAGTCCTCTCTATAGCAGCCTGAAGGTCTTCCTGGGAGCTGTAGGCATCAAATCCAAACTCGAGGTGGGGCTCCGTGCCGACCTGCAGCAGTCCCACCCTCACCTGATCCGACCCCAGCGAGAAGGGCAGAAGAAGCTCTGATAGAAAGTCCACCATGCGGGAAAACTCATATGAAGCCACACTTCCAGAAGAATCCAGGAGGAACAGAACATCTCCCTCACAGCAGTTCAGAACTGGAGGTAAAAACAAGACAGTAAATGTTTAAAAGAATGATATACGGGTTAACATTGAACTCAAGAGGGGAGAGATGTTCTGAGTGTTTATGTAACACATAACACAAGGCAGCACAAAAACAAATCACAGATTCCAAGGCGTATGAAAAAGCAGCCTGTGTATTTTTTAAGCAAACTGCTTTTCTGACATTTAAAGAGTAAAAGCAATTATATTTTTCACATTTTCCAAACATACTGTGAGTGTATTGAAATGGCCTCATTCTGAGGCTAGTGTGTTGTGTGGTTACCTAAACTAGCTGCATAGCTGGTGTCTAGGTTGTTGCTTACTAGCCCAAATATTTGTTGTGTTTGTAAACAGAATATTTGTGCTCACTTTGAATGCTCTGCACAAGTGTAGAAAATGTTTTCTCCAATGCAGTCCCGTTTTACTGACCGCACCATCATTAAAGTTTTTATATTGAGCACAGAAATGGGAAGAAAAATGGGACGAGAACCACAAAATTGAAATCATTGTGAAAATGACAGAGGAAATTAGTCATTCAAGAAGGAAAAAACAGGAACAGTGGACACTAAAAATAGGGATATAAACACAGTAGAATTTATTGGCTTCACAATATTTAAGGAGATGGAACGTTTGATTTGGCCAATTCAGGAATTTCCTGCCAGAGGAGCCCTTTAACCTGGAGCAGCGGGATAAACACAAACAGATGGGGATAGGAAAAGCACGGCTACTGAATGTTACAAGGGGGGGCGGATTTGAAGGGGGGCGTGGAGAAAGAGGGAGAGGTGAGAATTGGACGTTCCGTGCGAGGGAAAAGAAGGAATGCAGAGGATAGTTCAGCAGCGCTGAAAAGGAAAAAAGTAAACGCAGGAATGAGAGAGGGAGAGAAGGTGGGCGAGAGAGCTTTAAAGAGTGCTGTCAAGTGTAAAGACCTAAAAGACAATTAGGTACATCTGTGTGAAGCTAGAAATCAGAACAAACCAAACTGACACAAATTAATCTTGTATATAAGAAATAATATGTACCTTTCTGTCAACCTCTTTCTGCTGTTGCAGTTACTCTGAGACAAAAACTGCCATAGTATGCAAGCTGTATTTAAACAGCGTTTCTGTAGCTGAAACTGTACACAGTTTTAATTCAATCGTGTTTTGCTAAAGAAAAAAGCTGTTCTGGTCTATGGAACCCATGACAGTGCAAAACCGACCTCTGCTAAACCAGCTGAAACCAGGATGAAGTGACACTACAGTCAGAGCTACAGTGTGATTCTTAGTGGTTCAGTGTTAGCGTGTCTATAAGAGATCACATACGTAGTGCACATTGCACCACAAACATGATATATACAATAGATGTAAAACAGACCACAGCTCAGAACAGAGAAAATACATTAAGGGAAAAATGTACACACACACACTCTATAAAGTGGGGGGGAAACTGTGTGTAGCAAAATGCTTTTACACACACGTGTGTGTGTGTGTGTGTGTGTGTGTGTGTGTGTGTGTGTGTGTGTGTGTGTGTGTGTGTTTGTCCTCTGGTTGCACATGTGATACATATTTCTGGTGGAATGTTGGTGATTCTGAATAGAGTAAAATAAAATTGTTCTGAAAAAGCCGAGTGATAAAAATGACATTTAACATCCTAAAGTTACAATTACATTTGAGCAGTTGTTGATGGTTTACATTAGTAACGATTATTTCAATCTCTGACACACATTATAACTCCAGAACTTATTTCATACATTTATGATTTTTGAATGTATATTTCTGCACATTGTGTAATTGTCAAAACTCTGTATTTTCTACTGTATTTTCTACATAAGGGAGATCAAGGTTAGTGTGTTTAATAAACTGTATTTCTGTTGGCAACGTTTGTTTAAATGTTTAATACTTGTTTGTAGTCGTGATGCATAAACGTTTTATCATATATAAAAATATAAAATATGTATATGCATAATATGCATAAAAATATGTATTCAGGTAATCGTGTACCAATGACACATGAATCACATACAGAGTCTTATTATAGATACGATTCGTGAATGAATGCATGTCTCAAATGGTGAGATGTGACTCACCTGAATCAGGTCTTGACTCTTGAGCGTCTCCTGTCCAGACAAACGCGCAGAACAAAACGCACACGAACGCTTTTCGGGTCTCCATTACGGTTGTGTCAAAGGTAGAGTCAATACTAGACGTGTTTTTTCTCTACATAGCCATGCACAACTTATCCCCTCTAAAAGGCACACGATACACCCAAAGCGCTTTATATAACCCTGTAATAAAATCGCAGCTGCGGCACCTGCGCCTTTGCGCTACGTTGCGCGATTTACGCACCGAGCGTGAAATAAACGCAAAACTCTCTCTTCTTCCATAAAGCTCACAGTCCTGAACGAAACTACTCTCGGCTACTGAATGCACCAGGTTCACTCCTCCCTCCCTCTCTTCTTCGCACTCCTCCTTCTTCATGTCTTACTTTAGACAGATACCAGCGTCACCATCTTGATTCTGTGCCCGGTTTGTGGTCCTTGATCTTTATGGTGGAGTTATTTTCTTGTTAGGGAACAGACACGTATGTTATTATATGTAACTAGAACTGTGCATTTGGTTCAGTACGTACTTACACGCTTTGAATTGAGTGTAGACTTGAGAAGCTGAACTATGTGCTATGTACACACACACACACACACATATATATATATATATGACTTTATATGTGGTATAAATTACTTTATATATGGTTACCATTTGATAAAACGGTACATTTGTATAACTTTATCCCTTTTTTGGAACAGATGCACAGCTAGTTGACCCTTCCCCAAAACAGCAAAAACAAAGTTTGCTGTTGAATTTTGATGTACAAATTATCTGACAGAACCCAACACACAATTGGAATTTGGTGTTGTTGACATTTCTTGCAGTAGTGTAGTTGTTATGCATATGGTTTTAGTTTAAATTATTTTGAGACACTTGAATCATGTGGGAACACGAGGTGTCTTTAAAGGGTCTTTAAGGAAATTATATAGGCAACCTTCAATAAAATATTCCATTCAGCCATACGGTCAGTGCTGCATATTTCCTATACAATGTTTAAGGGACCCAAAGCAATGTTCAGTATTACACACCTACTAAACAAACAGCTACAGTATGTTAGACGTCTGAGGCACTGAATTGACATTTAGCAACTTCACCTTGTTTTTCCTTTGGACTATCCCTAGGCAAACCATCATGTTCTTACAAAGCCTTTGGAAAATGAATGACTTCCAATTCATATGTAACTATGATAATGCAACACATGAGGGTCCTGTACAGTAATCTCTTCCGGACGGTTTTCCGGGCGGTTTTCCGGACGTGTTCTCCATTGCTACACCCAACCAGTCTAGGCATGCGGTGTCTCCACCCTCGACTGACTGTCATCATTGTACGGTGTCCAGAAAATGGAAGTTTTTCTCTCTCAATCTTTCATCTAATAAATCAGGTGCATCTGTGCACCTGGAAAAATTTTTCCCAAGAATGTGACCGCATTCCGGCCAACGTTTGTGTTTAATCGCAAAGCAAACGGTTCACCGATATTCTGTTATACTCCTCAAAAGTGAGGTAATGTCATTCCAGAGTGTGTTGAAAGTGGAAATACAGTCATTGTGAAAGGAAAGTGATTTATATATCACATATCAATGCCTTAGCCAACAGGGAACATTCTCAGAACGTTTGTTAACATTCTCTGAAAGTTTTTAAGTTAAAATTGTTATTTGAAGTTATTAAATATATTAATATTAAAAAGCATATATATCATACTGATATCAAAAATATATCAAACATATATATCAAAAACAATATTCATAAACATAAACTGAACATTAACACATGTCCAAAAAATTGATGTTTTGAACATTCCTAAAACGTTCAAAATATTTTTTTAAATATTTTTGTTGTAACAAAAATTATGTTAGGGAAATGTTTCAACAAGGTATAATTGTTACAGTTTTTAACCACAGACAAGGTCAAAAACAAAAACATTATTTTTCATTCATCACCCCCATTTCAGCTTTTAAAACGATATATTTTGAATATCAGTAGAGACTACAAACCAAAATATGTGAGTCACAACCAAAATAACTGTATTTCTGTATGTGTATTTATTGTCACTGGGTTTGGCTGGTCAGATGATTTGACCAGGGCTTGTATAAACTAGATTCTGTGTCAGATGCGAATGGGTATGACAGAGGGGTACAGGCATGGCATTTAGAAATGGTGAGGGGTGATAACTAAGAGTTGTCCTCAGAGACAGCAAACCCTGCTCAGTTTTCTCAGCGTGGAAGGGGGGAAACATAATGCAAACGGCAGAGAAACCTTTCTGAAAATAGCATTTGTTAGGGTCTGCGGTATGTCTGAGTTTTATGGTGTCTAGCATTTGGATCCTTGGGTGTCTGCTATTTGTGTACAATTCGCTCTTCGGTCAAGATCTAGTCTTGGTATAGGTCTTAAGTGGTCTAGTACTGGTCTTGATGTGGGTTTTTGGACTAAGTCCAGGACTAAATTATTACTAGTCACTTTAAAATGCATTGAATACCATTAAAATGATATACAAATACAAACCTGAAATTAGTTTTTTACACTTATGTAAATGTGCTTTAGAATGATAGTTTTATGTAATATTTCATGTTATTTTCGTGCAAAACCTTTGTCATTTCTCTATCTTTAGAACAAGCCAGAAGCAGCCACAGAGATGAATGACAGAGTAAACAACATATTATCTGATGCCTGTTATCTACAGGCACAAACGAAGACAAGGCAGGTTGAATGTTGATAAAGGCTTTGATGATAATCAGAGGCCCTCGGTGCAGGAAGACTGCAAAGTCTGATGGAGACCACAGCAACCATAAATAATATCTTTCCATGCATAAACTAAAAATACAGCAGGAATATACAGGGATTTCCCATTCTGCCTGTTTTGTCTTCCTGACTCAATACCTGTGACACTCCAATTTGATTTCTTCATTGTGGTTTGAATTACCGGACTTCCACTCCTTTCCATGCAAAAGTGTTGTTTGTGCAACTTGTTTTATGGCTTCCCACATGGGCCCCATATGTTGGTATGTGCCTTAATCTGTGAGGGGCTGGAAACTCTTGTGTTTACCCTTGATGTGCATGTATCCACATATAATCATGTTTAATTTCATCTGCAGGTCATCGTCAGCATGAAGGAAAAACAATGGAAAACTGTTTTTCCATCCATCTAGGTTTCACAGAAAAAAGCAGCAATGCAGTATTCAAAGTTTTCCAGTTTTATGAAGCCAACTCCCACTTTACAACTTTTCCATGCAGAGCTTTTAAACAGCGTCTTTTAAACAACATCTTGAGCAATGCATCTCTGTGCAGATTGTGACAACATTCGCAAGGTTCCCTCATGTATTTATGGCATCCATAAAGTTTGGAAAAAAGTTCCTCACAGTGGAAGAGAAATTTCCAAAGAAAAATTAATGGACAAATATGCAGAGACAATGAGCCCCTTATGTTGGTCAAACTATCCTTTATTTAGAGCGTGGTGTACATGAAACATAATTTAGAATCAAAACCACTAAATGTACTGGGACTGAAGTAGTAAAGCGTCTTCATTCAGCTCAGATTTAGTCATCGGTGTTGTGAGTAAAGGCAGATAAAGGCAGATAAAGGCCACCAGATGGATGTCACTGGGTGGCTGTTCGTTCTCTCATGATTAAACCAGCAGCAAAGGTTGCCTGAGATTTTGTTCAACTGAAGGAAAGAATCTGAGGTATTGGATTGGAGACCAAATGTAGTTTTCAGTTGCTTTTAGTATCTGCATTGACTGGTATATTTCTCCTTAAATTCTTTAGAATAAGTAAAGTTATTTACATTACATAAATGTTAATATGAAAATTTTTAGCGCTTTGAAAAATAAAAAATAATCAAATGATAAATTATATAATACATAGCTCAGATTATTATGATTTTTTTATGGGAAGGGCACACAATAAATCTTATTGGTCAAGCTTATAAATATTGATTACACAACATGACATTTGCTTAGACTTACATGGGCACCAGCTACAGAATGGCTGTCTGAAGCCGTTTGGCTACAATTTCTGTTTTAATTTTATTGCTGCTTTTGTTACCTGCCAAGTTTTTAATAACCGCTGTTCCCAGTCTTAACACATCCAAGCCCATGTCTGAAATACTGAAACTGAAACTTTAAAGTTATGGGAAGATCAAAATAGGACTTTTATTCAGGAAAGAAAGTCTTTCCAACACACTTGAGCAAACATCCACATACTGTTATTTAATATTCTTGTGGTAAAAGTGAACAGACATTGTATTTTTCTCATTTTTTGACATTTTTCTCTGCAGTCTTAGTTATCTATTAATTTAGCGTTTTCTTGTCTTGGCCAGAGTCTCTTACAGCTGTAGTTTAACGTCTCTCTTTAGTCCCATCGTGACCTATTCCTCCACCTACTCCCGTCATTCCCAGATGATGATCCAGCTGCCTTTTTCCATAGAAACACACATATACACAAAAACATCTCTGCTCCATTATCAGTTTTCCGCATATACTGTCATGTACATATTGAACTGTTAAATATGTTGCCGTAGGGTTAATACAGGGATTGGTACGCGGTTGGTGGTAGCTGGCGCTTGTGTTTTGTGCATTACCTTTTTAGTGTGTTTACTCTGAGTAAGCGGATGTCAAAGGGTGTATTTACTTTATATTGCCTTTGATTGGATGCCAAATTCCCCAAGAATCCCCCTTGTGGAGAAGGCCTGTCTCAACAGATCCTGCTACGGATGTACTAAAAAAACACATTTTAGAACAATGACTGCACAGTGTGTGTGTGTGTGTGTGTGAGTGAGTTTGTGTCTGGCTTTCTGGCTGTGTGTGTGTGTCTGTGTGTGTTTGTTTGTCAGTCTGCCTGTGTGTGTGACTGAGTTTGCGTCCCTCTGCCTGTGTTTGTGTCTGCCTCAGTACCTGTGTCAGTCTGTGTGTGTGTTTTTGCGTATGTGTCTCAGTCTGTGTGTGTCTATGTGACTGTGTGTGTGTGTGTCTTCAATCAGGTCAGTAGGTGGAAACCGTCTGCCGTCTCATCTCTCAACAGATGTTTAAAGCTTCTGATGAAAGAGTGATGATGGTAAACCTGTTGCACTTTTACCTTTGAGCAAACACACCTTTTACCTCTTTATTCCCCCCATTCTTTTGTCTGTTATGTCTTGTTCTGGGATCAGTATGAGGATGTTGGACCGTGTTGTTCTCACTGGGAAGAGCCAGTGTCAGGGCTGATGGGAAATGAGTCGGTAAGAAGCAGTGGCATTGTCTCTCACTGACCCTAAACCACAGTGTGTATAAACAGCTTTATCCTGTTAATCTGACAAGACAAAAGAGATCCACTTAACTAAAATAAACTCAAACACTCAACTAACATAAATGAACAATGCCACAGTCGACATGAGTCAAACACACAGTGACATAAAAATATGTCCTTTGTGTGCTTCATGTTTATATACCGATAAATTAAATAACTTTTTGGATTTGGGTGGCTATTAAACTTCCTTGTGTTTTACTTTTAATGAATATGATGAAACACATTTGTTTACACAGCTTTTCAGAGCTGATGATGTCACTGTGCTCAGCATTATAAAAAGACTAATGGCAACTTCTGGAGAAGTTAAAATCAAAATCGAAAAGATATCTGTGACATTCACAAATGTATAAACAGACTATTTTCTGAAAGCATAACATGACATTTGTTTACATAACAGAGTTTATATTAGCTGTCGCTATCCCTCTTCTCATAGAGTTGTCTTTACACAGCAAAATCTTTGTAAAGAGATGTAAATGCACAGCAAATACGTTGTTCGATTGTGAATATTAATTTTAATATCTTCAGTTAAACGTTATGGAAAGTATAATGTTATAATAATGTATAATAAGTTGTAAAAAGTGTTAAAAGATTATTGCTCTATACCGATTTTAGATCATAGATGTGCTTGTTGTTTTTCTTACGTTTCTCGTTTTATTTTTCAAGGTTAAAAAGAACAAGAACAAACTAGAACAAAAACACAAAGAACAAAATAAAGTTTATATAAGAGGTTTTCTATGTAGAAAGCGGAACAAACTTTTATATTGCAGCGGTATAACGCGTGCAACTAGTGACCCCTGCTGGACATAATTGGGACTTTTTAAATGTTTTATATATTATAGTTAAATTATAATAAAAAATAATATAATATTAACAAGTTTTCATTTATACATAATTCAAATAATATGAACGTCCCTACGTTGACGTAACTATGACGTAATTAATATTTATCAACCGAGACGTCCGTTCACGTCGCATGTCCGCCAATCAACAAGAGGAACGTCACGCTGCGTAATTAATATTCATTAGAGGGTTCATCCCGTGGATCTGATTGGTTAGTAACGGAGACTATTGCGGTCAGTAGGAGGCGCTAAAGTTAGTAGGAGCACGGAAGGAAAAACAAAAGTTTGCGGTGAACTTTCTCCTATCGCGGCAATAAACCAGCAACTTTCCCTCATGTGAGAACAAATTATACTGTTAAACGAAGCCAATGGACCCCACAAATAACAACCATCCGGATCCGAAACTGACTTCAGGTATTCGTGTCATTAACTAAACGTCCGGTTACACTTTAAGACCCCGTGAAAGATTTCAAGTATTAAAACAGGCCACAAAATAAAAGTCATTTGCATTTAGGGAATAAAGTTTAGTAGCGTATTAGCATTAATGTAACTTCATGAATTGCGTTGTGATTTATTGTTTTGTGTTGTTTTCTTGTAAACAGTTTGACACGATTGTGTTGCATTGATACGTACGTGTACGTGGCGTGGTTAGAGCCACATGTTCATGCATCAAACACATCAGATTTATTACACAGACGTTTAAAACATATGAATTTCAAGGGGCTTTTACGATAATAATGTTGGTATGTATCGTATTCAGTAACTAATAGTGTTAGATGGAGGCGTGACGTCATGTTTCTGCAGATAACGGGTGTTTATTGACCCCATTTGTTACAGAAACATGTAAATTGACCTAAAATCCATGTGTTTGCCTTTATCTGACGTCTCAAGATAAAGAAATGACGATCTTATCTATAACACATATGTAACTGCAGTTGAAAGATGTAAGCAATACATACATGGGCCCAAAGTCTCATAATGGAAAATATACACGAAACTTTCTCACAATGTTTAAGTCACTGATCAAATGTAAGCAAATATGTAGATCATGTTAATTTCTGAACAAAAGTACAGATTTTCTGTATCAGTTTTAAATGTTGTGATTTTATTGTAGATACAGGGGGAGCAGAGAAAGTGTTTGGCCGGCAGCTGAGCGAACCAGGGCGGTTTGCCTATGCCGGGCTGTGCGGAGTGTCACTGGGTCAGCTGTTTCCTGGACCCGAGCAAAAGTAATGCTGTGATCACTGTGATAACAGCATCTCAAGAATAACATATAAATGTGATGTTCCTTAGTTTGCTTGTGATTTATCTGTGATTGGTTATAGTGCTGATTCGGTTTGTTAAATGGGGATGTTTTGTGAATGCAGAGGTTTCCGTGAGACGTATCTGGAGAGTCTCGTACGGTGGTTGGATCTCGATGAGTCGGTCATGCCGGTGATGCTGGCGTTCGTGGCCGGGCTCGGTTTCGAAGGTACCGACACCTTTTTGTCCATCTTACACGCAGAGCCGCTGCTCAGAGACGGAGCCTTAAGTATAACTCAGGTACACAAATCAGCCTCACCAAACTGAGTCTGTTTGCATTGCGGTGCGTAAACATACAAGCAATGTGATGCTATATTTCATTGTTGTTTTTCAGGACCTTGTGTCATTCTCTATCAA
>JBAJNP010009276.1:0-18455 GCA_036877545.1 Yasuhikotakia modesta
ACACACACACACACACACACACACACACACACACACACACACACAGACACACACACACTCCAGTTTCTCCAGTTTCTCCAGTACAACTCTCTGGTTTTCTCTCCTCTGTGATGCTGCAAATGCGCTTCAGCGGAAAGTGTGTCAACAGCAGCCGCTCCGATCAATAATGAATAAACGCTTGTGTTGCTGATAAAGGACGAGGAGCAGCAGCGCAGGCAGCAGCAGACGGTCGCTCCTGCTCTGCACGACACAGTGAGAATAAGTGAAAGAGATTCACTGAGCTTCATCACTGAGGTAACAAACTGTAAATGTCCACAAACACTGGAGGTTTAGTGCATGTAGATTCACACACGGGTGTATGGTAACATGTTATCACTGGTGTAAAATAATCACCGTCTGCATGACCAATGACGACCAGCAGATGTCATTATACCCGTTTCATCTTTACACGTCCGGCTGCATCTTCTGCACAACGAGCTGAGAGCCACCAGCACCGAAACTGATCCAGAGACCCCCGACCCCTGTCAGCCAGACTGAAAACATCCGTAAACATGAGAAATGTGATTTATTAAATACTACATTGAGTTAAAGTCTCTAACTGCTGAGCTGATCACATTAAAATAAGTGTTTATGCAAATGTGTACAGTTAATAAGATCATGCCTCATCTAAACTCAACTGAATACAGAATGAAGCTCATGGTAAAGTTTATTTTAACATGACAAATGTGATCTGGGTGAAAGTTTTGGAGCCGTCAGATTATTTTCTCTCTCAGTTCTGATCCAAAGCAAAAATATACATTTTACATATACAAGTCTGCAATATTCAGTCTGGTTTGTTGACTGTTTGAACCACCAGATGGCGATATAACCCTTCTGTTAGTTATTAAACCTGTTTGTTATTAAACCTGTTAGTTATTAAACCTGTTTGTTATTGAACCTGTTAGTTATTAAACCTGTTTGTTATTAAACCTGTTAGTTATTAAACCTGTTTGTTTTCTGTCGTTCACATATTCAGTTTTTCTCATTGGTTTAATGTGTGATGATTATTATATGTGGTGGGCTTCAGAAATCCAGACACGTGTGATAATCTGAAGGGTCAGTTCAGGTTTGATGTGAATTATAACTCAAATCCTCTGAACACAGAATCCAGGACTGAAGCTTCAGTCCCTGGACACTCCTGTGCTGTTGCTAAGATGATCTGAGTGGTTTTCAGCACGTTGCTATGCTGTTACTAGTGTATTTGTCTGATGTTTTCTGCTCCAGATCCGTGATTGTATTTACAGGTGAAAACTGCATTCAGTCATGTTGCTCAAATCTCTCATCAAAATGATCTTAGCATCACAAAACGCTCTGTTATGAAACTCTGTATACAGTTATGGTGTTTAATTAATTGTTATGCTAATGCTAAGATGTTTAATTAGTTGTTATGCTAATGCTAAGAAATTCCGGTCACACAGAATTCAGATGTGGTGAATTTATTCTTCACAGGTGCTCATCATAAATATGCAGGTCAAACCTCATCTGCTAATCCTGTCTTGTTCAGTTCAGCAGACGTTTGAAATGTTGATCAGGAGACCCTGTGACTGACTGCATCAATTTCTTTCATCACAAACATCACATTTTCCTCTGCCAGGAGTCACTGCAGAGTCTCAGAAACATGCAAAGATGAGATGAAACAAGTTCAATCAATTTCCACTCGCTCTCACTTCCATTCAGCAAAAATCTTTAACCCTGTTAGATTTACTTAAAGCTCAGACTGAAAGGGTTTTGAGCGGTCGGGTCTCTGTGGGACTGAGTATCACCTCCACAACATCACACCATCCACCAGGGCCAGTTCAGACTCACTGTTTAGCTTCACCTTAATGTCAGCTCAGTAAATACAGCCTGATAACGGCTATGAGAGGAAACAGCAGCAGTTTTTTCTGTGTGTACTTGCCTCCACAGTCTACCTCTTAAATTGAGTTTCTAAATAAAGAACAGAATAAGATGGTTTAATAAGAAGTCTAACACACAGTTCTGCTCAGCACCACAGATCACAGAGACTGTGGGGTTTCTCCAGATACCTGTCTCAGATACACCTGTCTGTCTCAGATACACCTGTCTGTCTCAGATACACCTGTCTGTCTCAGATACACCTGTCTCAGATACACCTGTCTGTCTCAGATACACCTGGAATTTTATGACAGCAGCTTAAAAAACGGTCTAAGTCAGGTTTGTAATGACAAACATTCAAATTTTTATTTCTGAGTGAATGATCCTTTTAACCTTTAAAAAACCTCCCCAAAGAAAGAGGAAATCATGTGGTATGTTCTGCCCAGCAGCAGGTCGGCGGGTTCTGAGACGTGGAGAAGGTCTTGTTTCTGCTCTGGTTTTACTCAGAGATCATCATGTTTTCTAGCTCAGCAGTGCAGAAATAAAAGCTGTGATTTCATCTCACCTCCACCCACTAGCTTTTGCTAACACACATTTACACCTCAACCGCTGACCTGCGACCTCTGAACACACACCTGCTACAGCATCTGTGCCACTGAAGACACTCATTACACAGATGTTACAGTACAGAAAAACACTGTGATAATACTGACTCCTGCCCTGCTGAGTGTGTGTGCGGCTGGAGAACCTCCAGCACGCTGGAGTTTGGAGAGCTGCCATTGTACTTGTGTCAGGTTTTATTGAAATGAATTGCACCTCTGTTGTGTCGCTCCTCAAACGAGAGCTTCATGCTGAGACTCTGCAGTGCCGTAATGACACCAATTAAACAAATTATTCCAGCCATTATCAGATGCAGAACTCACACAGTCAGACACCCACAACCTTCATCATCTTCATCTTCATTCACTCCTTCATAAGCTGCTTGTATGTGGTTCACACAAACACATCAAACTCTGCTGGAATCTCATGTGATGTGAGGAACAAACATTCAGTAGAAGTGTGGAGATTTTACCAGTGATCTGATGTAGCACATTTGATTTTTAGTTGAAGCCTGTAATCACAGACACACCTATTAGCAAAAATACCTTAGCAACTGCACAGCAACACCTTGGGAACCACCAAAACACTCTAACACTGTGTTGGTGATTATTGCACAAGAGCAATTCACATTTTTATCAAAAAACATAAAAATCCAGCAATGAGAGCAAATGTCTGTTTAAAGATTTAGCCTGTAACAGCAGCTCAGAAATGTGTGCAGCCATATAACTCACAGTTGTGTCTCGCCTGAGGACTGGTCTGATCATTCAGAGATTCATTCTGACAGGTGAGGGGTGCAGATAATGTAGCTGATATTCTTGCAGGTTCTCTTGCTTGCTTGAGTCTAAAAGTTTTGTTTAAATGAAGTTATAATGTTTTGTTAAAACAAGGCCTTGTGATTGTGAGAATCCTGCAGTTTAAACATAAGAACTGATGAAGTTTTATATCTCAAACAATGACAGCTGTGCTGGGAGAAAACATGCCGAAGTATGTTTGATTCTGAATCCTCATCTGTTAATGATCTCTCAGATGACAGCCTGCGAGGTTTCCTTCTGCCTGAAACACTAATAGAACAAATAGAAAAACATCTATTAAATATCCATCCACAGGTTTTTGAAACATGGTTGTAGAACACAGTGTTTTGGAGATATAATGTGTTCAAATAAGTGTTCAGCAGTAAACCAACATAGATTTGGCCTCAAAGCTAATGGGCATCGATTAAAAGACACAAAATTCAGCTCTGATACAGCAGTAAAGTGGAGAAATCGCACTCCTGGACCTGGAGACGTCTCTGCTTTATCTATGTTGTACCAAAACTGGACCCAGAGGAGTTTGAAGTGGAAGTTTCAGTGAGGACAGAAATCAATGGATCTGTAAATGCTGAAAAACTCACAGCAGAGATTCACCTGAAAACAGAGCAACACTCTTCAACAGCAGATCAGACGATTCTGATTGTAAACATGAGACATCATTCAGAGTCTCAGAAACATTTACAGCAGCTACAATTGGAGTCTTGTTAAGGGGTGAACATGATTTATTTAGACACAAGCACAACAGATTGTACAGCACAGCGTGTCATATAATAATATCAAGCATATAAATGAAGCATATAAAAATCATATAATATTTATCACTACAGTACTGATTATTAACATACATGCTTCAGTGTTGGGAAGCTCCACTTTTATTAAACTACAGGATTATTAATGTTCATAACATTCCCACAGGAGAGAAAATTCTGATCTTCTTCATTTCTCAATTGAAACAAAGGAGAGTTTTGAGACACAACATTCACACACACAAATAGTTGATATATTGTTGATTTAAAAGGGAGAAATATTTAACATCACTTTGACACACAATACCTTTATATAATGAGGATATGAGATGTTGAGAGCTCAGACACATCATCACAACATCTCTGCTGGAAATGTTCCTCTCACATGACTTTTCTCCTGAAGATCTGCTGCTGAATGAGAAGAAAACATCACCTTAAGTCCACCTTAAGTGACTGATGACATATGGCCAATGGAAAAGGACATTGTGAGGGAGATTATTAGGGCAGGACAGGGTGAAGATGGAGGCAGAGAAACACACACAGTTTCAGACTCTGACAGTGAAGGAGGGAAACTGATGGAAGTGACAGCAGAGCGCTGTGGAAACAGATGTTTCTTCTCACGGTTCCCACCTGCCGCTTCCTTTTCATTCTGTTTTCAAGATATTGTTCCTCTCTCACCACAGGAGGCATTAATGCACCTGTTTAAAACAGCCTCCCCCCGGTGTGACGCTGCGTTTAACTGCAGACTGACGGTTTGACAGTTACAGAGCAAAGCATGCTGGGAAACGTCCCCTGCTGCTGTGTTGACAGTGGAGCTCTGGGACTGAGACAAGCAGATGAGTTCCTGCTGGATGTAGGAACAACTAAATGTTTCTCCTCACCTGCCTCAAGCGCCCACAACACCTTCATCTTAAGTCTGTAATAAAGGCTGGAGACATTTATATACAGCTGCTTATATACAAGTTCATTCTGAATTGAAGGTTATCATCTTCTCACCCTCGTGTGACTCCAAACATGCGTGACGTTCTTTCTTCTGTGGAGCAGAACAGTGCAAGAACATCAGAGGAACATTCAGTCATTGTTCTATACAGTAAAAGTGACATTAAAAATGACAGAACAACAATATAAAAGTCTGACTAATAATGAAGTCCTCTAAGGCTCTGTGATCCATTGTGTGAGGAACAGACTGACTCAATCAAACATCAAATCTCTGAGCCAGAACAACACAAGAGTTTTCAGGCTTGTATGTTTGTTATTGTCTGAGCCAAGAAATGATTAAAAAAATGAGATTATCCATCAAAAATTCCCTGAGATCATCAATCACTAAAGGTACAGGCTGAGTGTGTGATCGATCAGCCAAAAACATTTAAGACTGGAGTTACAAGAGTTAAATAAATGACAAAACATGGAGAGACAGAAGAACTTCATCAACACATTCAGAAACGTGGAGTTTAATGCAGATTTATGAAGACATGAACAACAGTCTGTGAATATAGATAACAGTCACTGAACGTCACATATTACCTCCACTGAATTCACTACACCAGCTATTAACACTGTCAAAACAAATACACACACACTCTGTCTCTCTCTCTCTCTCACACACACACACACTCTGTCACTCTCTCACACACACACACACACACTCACACACTCTCTCTCTCTCTCTCTCTCTCACACACACACACACTCTGTCTCTCTCTCTCACACACACACACACACACACACACACTCTCTCTCTCTCTCTCTCTCTCTCTCACACACACACACCCTGCATGTGTGTTTAGAGAGAAAATCTTCCCCATTGGCAACAGGTACAATAGCTGGCAGTACCCCGTTACTATGGCAACAGCCCTTCATTTGTTTTCTGGTGTGATTCTTGCCCTGACTGTGTGTGTGTGTGTGCCTGTGTGTGAGAGTGAGTGTGTGTGTGTGTGTATGAGTCTGAGAGTGAGTGAGTGTGTGTGAGTCTGTGTGTGAGAGAGAGAGTGTGTGTGTGTGTGTGTGTGTGTGTGAGAGAGAGTGAGTGTGTGAGACAGAGAGTGTGTGTGTGAGTGAGTGTGTGTTTGTGTAACACCACATGAAGCTAAAAGAAAACATACACAAGGTCCATCTTATGATGTTAAACAAACATGTGACACTACAGAAATCTCATTTACATCTCATCCACACTGAGCTTCATTTTGGCCCAAACTCTGGTTCTCATCAAACGTTCATCAAGTGCATCAAACATGTTTAAAGTTATATTTTTCCATAAAATAGGAAGAGTTTCCTGTTCTGTCTGTGATCTGAGCTCATGTTTATCATGGTCTCGCCTCTGAATCAGGTTCTGCACTCGCTGTCCTTGTGTCCCGAACATTTAAATAATTCAGCTCCTCACAAAGTCCTGAATGAAGTTTCTGAAGAGGCTGAACTGCCTCTTAACTGAAGTAAAACCTAATCGTTCTGTCACACTCTGTGAATGCTGGGAAATCTGTTTCTTTTAATTTAATTAAAACTTCACACTCATCACTGAATGAAATATAAGTGAAATTATAGTCAACAATTATTTTTTTCAACAATTACTAACAAACATCTCACATATATTCTGCATCACAGTCATGTCTCATAAACACCACAAACACACACAGAAGAATTTCAGCTTCTACAACAAACTTCTGTTCACACCTCATGCAGTTTCTGGAGCAAACACACTTCAACAGAGATTCAAGTGTCCGTTCGATAGCAAACACTTCAGAAGACGTCAGCATTGATCCCCACAGCCTGTGTTAAATACTAAACAACAAACTGAAGAAGATTTCTACACAAAATGTTCTGCTTTTCTGTGCCAAACTCTCCTCCTGTCAGAGTGCTACTCTGCATTTGCTGAAGTGTTCACAGTTAGCATTTTCAGTGTATTGTTATGCGGTTACTAGGGTGTTTTGAGTGGTTGCTAGGTGATTACTGGCTCAGAAACGCTCCACCAGTGTCTCTGTGGCTCAGTTCTACTGTAGCTCTGATTGCTCAGAACAGTAACAGCACGTCTATTTTAACAACCTGCATGATCGGAGACGTTATTCAGGACTGCGGCACCAATGAGTGACTGACACACCTGACTGTAGCACCTAACAGTGAGTCTGAGCATTAAAACACTGCACTGGAAATGAGGCTGCAGCATTAAAGCAGTTATTTATGAACTTCTGGTTTGATGTAGAAACGCTTTCAAGGTGAAGGGTGGAAAAATGCTGAAAGCTTGAATCAATAGAAGCAGAATGTTTAAATGAAGTTGTTTGGGTGAGAGGTGCTGATTTCTAACAGTGAATCCATAGTTCATAATTAAATCACAAACACATCAGCTGTCACAGTATTCTGACCTACACATGACAGAACACACACATCTACTGCCTACAGTCAACACTGATGGGCAACTGATACACGATGAATACTAGGAGAGAGAGACTAACAGATATACAGGAAGAGAGAGACAGAAACCTCATGAGACACTCATCACACCTGTGAAACACAGCCAGACAAAAGCAAACGTCAAACGTCTTCACAGGCAACAGACACAGACTCTTCTATTAGAAGTGAGAGATACAAACAAGAAAAATGTTGAACTCTTTGTTTAAAGATGTTTAAAGCTCATTTTATGATCTGCTCTCTGTCTATCACTGTAATATTACAGGTAGGCTGTTACATTACCAAGGTGCATTATGGGAAATGGTTGAGGAAATAGATCACATGTCATCTGTCATCACAGGAACTGACTGTCAGTGATTTGCACTGTGACTGTGAGGAGGTTATGGAGTAACGGCAGTGTGGAGGTGATGCATGAATCGTGACAGTACCACCGACCAGCGTGAAGTCAGATCATTCGTCACCAGAGGAAGGAGATGTTTCTAATCTCTTCACTCCAGTTCTTCAGATTTATGATGCAACGGGTCAGAAACAGCCGTTTGGGACTGAAGTTTTTATGTGTTCTGACAGGACTGTGGGCCAAACTGAACACAGTTTATATTTGCAGTCCAACAGTGACACTACTGCAATACTAACAAACAGATACACAACATACAACAACACTGAGTCCACGATGCTTTCTGTGACTGACTAATCTCAGAGTACACTGTACATATAATACTGCTCTATAATCTGCTGAAATCAGTCTCACAGGACAGCAGAACATTAGAGCAGTGTGTGTGTGTGTGTGTGTGTGCATGTGTGTGTGAGTGTGTGTGTGTGTGTGCATGTGTGTGTGAGTGCGTGCGTTTGCGTGTGAGTGTGTGTGCGTGCGTTTGTGTGTGTGTATGTGAGTGTGTGTGCGCGTGTGTGTGTGAGTGTGTGTGTTTGTGTCAGGGTGTGCCGAGACCCTCAGTGAGGACACATAATCAGCTCACAGTCAGAACAACAGTCACCATCTCAACACCAAACACACCACACAGTAACAATCAGCGGTGAAAACCGTCACGTCACACTGAACTACACACACCTCAAAAACTCAACAACTAACTGGAAAACAAGCGGGCCAAAATTACACTTGTAAAAAAAACAGATTTAGACATCAGGCTACAATATTTAAACACTTAAAAGCAGATTATTAAATTTCAGTGTTGACACTTACGGTTTTTATGCTGTGAGTTTGTTCTGAAGTGAGGTCTCATCACATCAATCTCACATAATCATCACAGAAGAAGCTGCAGGAGGAGAAACTTGGGATTTTCTAGAAGGTTCATTCAGACCTGACAGGGTCAGAGGCAACGTCACCTTGGCAACTGAAAACAGCCAGACTGAAAGGCTGGTGTTTGGAGGGGGTGTGAATCTGCCATCATCTGCAGTTCTGACTGTTTCTGTAGCCTGAAGGAGAAACACAACAATCAGCAACAACAACACACACACACTCTCTCTCTCTCTCACACACACACACAAATCCAACATGTCTGTTTCTGCAGTATACTTTACATAACAGGTGAATTTTCCCATAATGCAACACAAAACAGATTCAGAGAGCAGCATTACTATTATACTGTTTAATCTGAGGGGCCCAACAGGAGTTAACGCAGTGACATATAACATCAGTGGGCTGATAAATGAACTCATATCATGTTCAGGAGACAGTTAAACTCCTGGATTTACAGCTGAAACACTTTCATACATCATATTACTTGGGAATTAATGTATGGGGCTGCATTTCTATTCAAAATGAGCTTGTGTTTATGACAGTAATAAAATGATTCTACGCTTTCAGATGCCAAATGCAGATTTTGACTCCTGGAGTAAAATGGCAGCGCACCACAAGCTCTTGTCAGAGGTTTGAAGGGAGACGTGAGAATGGTAAACAGACAGACAGCTGTTACCTGTGAGATCTTCCTCTACAAACCCCGGCAGCGTCGCTGGATGAGATGCTAACAGAGAAACACTGTGCTGAAGTCCCTCATATCCATTTATTCAAATGGATAAAACTTCCCTAAAATAACAAAAACAAGATGTAAATATCAAAGAATTACCCAATGCTTAAGAATTAATACTGCAGTTGTACAAAACAATGCAGCACTTTTAGCTGAGCCCAACATCTGATCCCGGATCTGTCCTTCCATCCTTCACTGAATTCTGCCAAGCAAACGTTCCACAGACCGGCCTGTAAATCATTTGCACTCTCCCTCACACTGATCTGGAGTCAGCGCTTAGGACGACACAGAAACAAGCAGCTGATCTCAGACCACAGCTGACAGAATCTGCCACTGCTCTCCCCCCGACCAGCGATTTATCCCCAAAATTGGTGGAGCACAGAGGCATTTATCTCACTCCTGCATGTGCACAACAACTGATCCTGTAACAGCACATATGAAGCAGGAAGCCATTACATTACTGCACCACACTAAAGCTGCACAAAGAGATGAAACAAATAAGTAAATGAGATGAAGTGAAACAGATTTTACGTCACTGGATCAGGGTTTTGTTTGAAGAAATGATTCTGTGTCAGTAAATACTGACTGATTCTCTTTGTGTGTCAGTAAATACTGACTGATTCTCATCTTTGGCTGAACTTTTTCCTTAATCACAAGATCCACTAATTTAGAGGCACATTTTGTTGTCATGTAAAATATTTCATATGCCAGTATGTTGTATTTATTTCAGTTTTAATTACAGAGGAAATTCTGCCAAAATATCGCAAGCTCTGCTGATTCAAGACCAAAGAAAACCTGCGTGCCAGAGATGCTTTTAACACATCGTGACAAACACCCTTACACACACACACACACACACACACACACACGTAACTATCTAACTATACGTGTGCGTGTCAGAAACATGTGCTTCTGTCATTCCACATAAGTGACACTGAAAATGAGAAAGCTCATTATTTTCCTTTAAACCTTGTACAGACAAGATTGTACAGACAAACTTACAGACTTTTGCAGATTTTGTACAGACAAGTTTCAATTTACATTAATAAACTGTATTAACATTAACGGTCAAACCATTAATAATTCAGATAATATAGTTCATTAGCTTTCCTACAAACAATGTGTGTGTGTGTGTGTAAGAGAGAGAGAGAGAGACTATGTGTGTGTAAGAGAGAGAGATAGAGTGTGTGTGTGTGTGTGTGTGTAAGAGAGAGTGTGTGTGTGTGTAAGAGAGAGTGTGTGTGTGTGTAAGAGAGGGATAGAGAAAGAGTGTGTGTGTGTGTATAAGAGAGGGAGGGAGAGTGCATTTGGGAGAGAGGCGAATTGCACCGTTATTTCATGCGAGTGCAGCTGCTGGATGGAGAGACGCTGGAAATAAAACAGCTTTTGTATTTGTGAGTGTTTAGAGGTTTTCCTCCGGACGGTGTGGAGCTATCAGAGTAATGTCACATGTACTGGATTATATTCATATACTGGTGAGATCAGATTCTACATGCACGGATTAAACGCATCATTCAGACGTCCACAGACAGAGACTGAGGTGAGATCAACAATTCATTAAATCCTCATCAAATCATTCTGAAATCACACAAACTAGCACTTTAAACTAGTACTGGCGGTCAGCATATCACTCAACTACCTAAAGAGTTTAGTACTGGTGAACTGGTGCTGATTTAAACACAAACCTGCAACGAGACACAGAACTAACATGACAGATTGAGTAACAATTTTGTAAAATAAGAGATTTAGTCATTTAGTGCAAGAAACACAAACTATTGTACTAGTATTAGATATTACCAGGTGACAGATGAATTTAGCCAAATTACTCCTCCTTTCTGAATGGCTTAAGAGTGCTTGCTGTGTGTTTCTACATTTAGCATTGTCATTCCTGTTTAGAACGGACAGGAGAGTCGTCACAGGGTCACACACAACGTCTCATCTAAGGCTGCAGCTGTTTGTAGCTGCCGGGTGTTTACCTTTAGCGTGCACAGACACACACACACACACACCATCTACTGCAAGTACTGTTTGATATTAGGCAGCCCAGTGTTTGATTAATGAGCCCTCAGAGCTCTGGGATTCTCTCAGGAATTACCCTGTTCTCCAAACCCCTCATAAGTGCTCCAAAGTTGCCTTATAATATAATATAATATGTGCTAGACAGTGTGAGATGGAGAAGAGGTACAAACACAAGAAAAGCTCTTCTGCAGTTTGTTCCAGTCGCCTCCAATAAGCCTCCAATAAGTACGTTCAGATACGAGACCCTTTAATAACAGTCGGAAAGCTGATAAATTCTCTCCTGCATCAGAAATAACTGATGCTGGCGATGCACTGGAAGTCTTTGCATTTAAAACTCATTGTGATCAGTGAAGGTTTCTCTGTGAACATAAATACAATCAATGACATAGTTTCATGCCATTTCATGAACAGTCTGCAACTGGATTTAAATACGCTCACCAAAGCTAATGCTGTTTGCTAAAGCTAGCATTACAATCACTCTAATAACCTCCCACTCACTGTAATACATCAGTGTGCCCAACAGAACCACAGAACAACACAGACAACATGTGAAAACACAGCAATAACCTCTCTCTCGGTCTCTCTCTGTCTACCTTATATCTCTCTCTTACTTTTTCTGTTTTTCTCAGACACATAAAACTTGTGCTTGAGTCAGAAACCAACAAACAAACAGAACAACATCTGCAAAGCGTCATCATGTTTCATGAAATAACCTGCGTTTAGTTATAGTTGGATTTAACTCAACACATTAAACTACTAGAGAGGAAAACAGCAGAAACGACACACAGCAGATTTAATCCCCTCACTTTAAATTAAACACACAAACACACACACAAGAAGTGGAACTGGTGATATATTGGAGACCTTCGTTTCCTGAAGACCCACACTAATTAGTCGTCTGATGTGAAATCAATCTGCTGAATGATGAGACCAGCAGAGAATCTACAACACACACACACAGCATTATATGGGCAGTATATGTAACATAACATTATATACGTAACATAGCATAGCATCTTAATATCCACAGCAACCCCCTGGCAACCCGCATTACACTAGTGTCAGAAGCATTATATGTGTGCTGCTACTTAAGACATTTCAGCAAGACCTGATTAATCTGTGGCTGGAGGGTAAAGTGTGTGTGAGCTAGCGTGTGTGTGTGTGTGAGCGTGTGTGTGAGCGTGTGTGTGGTGTTAGTGTGTGTGTGTCAGCTGTATTGGGGTGAAGTCAGGGTCACACTGTCTGCTGTCCATTTCTGCAACATTTAATCTTGACATGCAGACGTTTGCAAATCCTCAGACAGGAAATGTTCTCGTGAAACACGCTGCAGCCCTACATAAGACATTCCTATAATGAGCTTCTCTCTGCACAGATATGAGTGTATTATAATCCAGTGATGTACAGGTCATGGGAGAAGGTCATTTAGGAAGTAGAAGGATTTTCCACAAGCTGAAGGATTTTCCACAAGTAAATGATAGATGAGTCAGGAACATTATTGTGTATATAGAGCAGCAGGATTCTATACAGGAGCACATATATTCATGCTGCACACTGCATATATAACTCAACACACAGCGTTCATCTGTATCTATCAACCAGAATTAACAAGCAGTTTAATTATTACCCTGTACTTCTGATGTTATGATTGAAGATCAAACCACTTACATCTCACTGCTGTTTCTGTCCTGCACATCATTACAAATAACAAGCTATAGCAGATTGACCACACACACACACACACACACACACACACACACACACAGTTAGTTAGTAAGTGTGTGTGTGTGTGTTGAAATGATGCTCACACTGATGATGAATTTGTTTGTGTCACTTTGTGTGTATTTGTCTCAATCTGTTACTAATTTATCCAGCAGCTTCTCAGCTGAGTGATGATTCATGTGTTTGTGTGATGATGTTAATCTGTTCTACAAAACCTACTTTATCATCTACAGAGTGCAGCAGTTTTACAGAGACTAGCCCTGAACCTCCATTAGTTAGTTAAACATAAATCTGTTAACATGATACTGAGGTTTGTACCCATCACAGTAACTTAAGAATGAATTAAATACATATAAATACAAAAGACAAATGTTACAGTTTCAGTATTTATTTGCAGAAACATACTGTAGCAAAATTAATTTAATAATTTCTAATACGAAATTAAATTGATTTGACTTACGACAAACTAAAGCTACACAGTCCAACACAAACTCACTCTCAGGCTCATTTCCAATCTGCTGTGACACGCTCACTTTTCACCATCCAATCAAATTTAGACAGAAAAAACACATCCAACATTTTGTCCTTTAAAAACAGTGTTTTCACAGAATATTGTAGATCACAGAAAGCTGTGATAATACAGACAGAAGCAGGTTGTAAATTCTGTTTCATGTGAACTTTTAGGTGTCTGTCTACAAACATCTGCCTTTAATTTAGGCTGCTTTTGCCTCCTGTCTCTTTCATCTGAAAGCCTCGACCGCAGCGCTCATTTCCCCTGATTATTTCTTTGATTTTGAAAGGAGAGAATGAGTTCTGATGAAAGCGGCAGCAGCCGTCAGCAGATCTGTGTGCTGGATGATTCTGACAGACGGCAGCAGGAAGACACGTTAATTAATGACTGACGCCCCACATCATTATCAGAAACAAAGAGGCGTGAGAGCAGAGACGGGCCTTCATGCAGGAGAACAGAACATAATACAAACACATCACTCACGCTCCAGAACTCAACACCAGCATGTGACATATTTCACCATAAATGCAACAAATGATAAGGAAAATGAAGGAACATGCTGCGGTATTGACATCAGTGTCCACATGATTTTATTTTTAAACCAATGACTGTAATATTGTTTATAAATATGTGTTAAATCAACATCTAAAAAACTCACTTCTGCAAATACTGAGTTACAAATAAATACCAAAAACATCCAGTTACTGTAAAAAGTTTACATTAAGTTTTACAGTGTGTGTGTAATGCAAGCGTGTCTGCAGGATCTTGAGAGGTTCTTTCAGGACATTCAGCTTTTCCCCCATCTTGGTCGATTCAGAACTAGGATTTCAGGAAAGTGACTCGCACAACTTCCACTAACATCATTGAACAGAAGCTGCTGTTCGGTTCAGTACAAATTCACAGAAATCAATTCACACATACTGATATTAATAAATTTCATCTTATTTCTGCAGAACAATCTGTACTGTTGCAGCTGTACCAAAAACATAACATGATTAAAGATCTGACCAACTCAATTCCCTCCAGGATTAAGAACATTAGTCTGGATTTGTCAGGACACTAAGAAAGAGCCGCACATAGGGAGCTGCGATCCCATTACCAAGAGCTAATACGCCTAAAACATTCACACTAAAAAAAAACCTTTAAAGGCATTAAACAGTCAGAACCTGCACAAAGTTCTGAAGTCTGCATCATTTTCATTGTCATTCAGAGTTCACATCTGAGCATGAAACACAACAGGAACGACACACACTGGTGCTAATACAACACAGAAATGGATTCAGTTGAACTGAAATGAGCCTTAGTTCATTCACACCAGTAAAACTGAACGTACATCATTTACCATCCAGCTGATTTTGTAGTGTGATCAGTTAAAGAGGTTGTGAGAGCTACAGCTGAATTAATGAATATAATCACAGTATAATCACAACGCTGACTGAAGACTCTGAGTCCCTGATTATCTGTGACACACCGAGTGAATTCTGCCGTCACCTAATTCAGTCTTAACCTGAGTGACAGGAATAAGAGAGGAAAACTTCCCAATTACCTGTAGAGTTTGTGATGGGCTGTTTTCTGAGACGATTGTCTGTCGTTTGCTCTGCTCTGGTGCCTCACTCTGTCCTGCAATCATCTCACAGCATCTGTTAAAGGATGGATACGATTCTCCTCAGAGGTCTTTACTGCAATAACTGCTTTTACTCTCTCATGTTTTCAGTCCATAACAATCAAACATGAAATTAAATGCTTTATGAAATGAAGATCTCTTACCAACAGCAGATGACTTCATTACACATAACAGGGCCTGAAAGAGAACATATTTCATAATTAATTGTTATAATTCCGGTGATCATAAAGATGAGATTTCATCAGATGTCTGAGATTGTGTCTCAGCATGAAAACACATGGTGATATCTGTTAGCTGAGCTGTATCTGAAGGTCTCGTTTCTCTGACTCAGGGGGACATGGTTCGTTGAGACTGGAGGGAGGTACAGAACAACAATACTGTTGCAAAAAACCTCTTCGGAAATGATTAAAAATGTAGCATTTTTGTGGTTACATGACACTGATTGATTATGTATTATTCTAAGGATTATAGGAGCACATCCAACCAGAGTGAACTGTGTTCCACCAGCAGGCACTAACACTACAGTGTACACTACCACACACAGTAACCCTGTAACCTCCCACACCTCTGCATTTCCCATAATTCCCTGTTCTCAAACACTGCCAGAGCTAACAAATGAGCTCCTGTATGCAGCACTATATTTACAGTATGAAAACATCAGGCTTACACGATACACACACAACATCAGGAGAGTTACCAACAGTAAACACAGCCATAAACCCTAATTTTTATTTAACAACAACCATTATTTTATACATACATTTACTGTCCACACCCCCGAACACAAGGCAGAGACAGGAGCCTCACTGCTGCCTGACTATTTAACCAAACTAAATAACAAACACAAGAAAGTCATTGAATTCATCAAAACAGAGAAACGTTTGCATTTGGTGTTTTAACGTAGCACGCAGATAAACTCATGAGGCTGATTTAAATTTAACCTGGTTTTCTCACAGTCTCATATCTGTCCGCTCTGCTAAATGCAAATAACACTGTGTTGGACATGATGAAGACTTAAACTCGTGTACTGATGTCCTGCATTTAAAACATCACTGGATAGCGTAATTACAGGAGTGACAACTCTCCAAACATCCCTGAGTTTACATGGAGGGAAAATATACATATATTAATATAAATATTAAGTGTTCGTATTTTCTGCTAAGAGAACAGAGAAACTTCAGATACATAGCTGAGGCATGAAAGAGTGCATTAAATCTCCGGAGCTGTGAACAAGCAACTTTTGAGCAGTGACATTTTCCTCTGGGATTAAATAAAGGGACTGTACTGGAAAATCCAGCTTAGACCAGCAGGAACGTTTCGGCTGTGCTGCATGCAGTACATTCTCAGCACTGCTAAATAAAACTTGAAGCTGCTGGTTAAACTAGCAAAAACAACTTACAGATGCATTTCTGACAAACATAAAAACAAAAAATCAACACAAATAAAGAACAGTTCAATAATATTGCATTAACATCTGATATTAGCTCTACATTTATGTAGCGAGATAAAGACATGGCAGGTTTTAAACCACCCCTAGATTGCTGCCTGCAGTTACAGTTACAGTACAAACACACAGATGTATGTTCAGCTAACACACTGCACTGCACGTCTCTGTATAAAACACCTCCAGCAGTGAGTCAGTGTAAATGCTGACAGAGGCAGGAGAGAATGTAGAGTCGGATTCTAGCATGAGATGTGATTTATGATCCGGTTTGGCCTGACAGATCCTGTTCTTCACTCTCTTCCAGGTCACGACAGGACCCTGGAGCCACAGACTGAGTGATCTACTGTTAGAGATCTACAGTCCATCTGCTGCTGAGCTCTTCCACAGACTTTGTATTCACACACAGATCATTTCACCCTCAGACACACTCAAGATTTAGTTTCTTTCCTTCATCTCACCTGTGTCTTCACACCATCTCACCTGTGTCCTCACATCATCTGATGTTACCATGAGCAGGAGGAAGAGAAATACAGCATCTCACCAGAGAGTGCTGAGGTCAGGTGGACGCGTGCTCCAGCGCCATCAATACAACCTCGCTGATTCATGAGCAGATTTCTCCTCAAGTTATTGGGTCAGAGAAGAATCACCTGCAAAGACAAAGATTGTGAAATTAGCTCCAGTTTTCAAAGCTGTATTTCCATTGCAACATAATGCAGCGCAGGCCTTCATTTGAACTTTGAATCATTTAACATTGTTTCTTCAGAATCAGAATCAATAATCTTCCCTGCAGAGCAATGAATCAAACTGCCAGCTGGCTGCAACTGGCTTTTCTGTAAAGAAATGAACTGCCTGACCTTCAGCTTTCTTACTTTAAGTTTAAACTCAAAACTAAATATGTAAATGTTGTGGCCCGATTTATTTTTCACGAGAACCTGTAATGACAGAGAAAAGAAAAAAAAAACGCACCCAGCCTAGCACTGAGCTGTGTTGACTGAGACGTCTTCAGAGCAAGAGGAACGTTACAGCGAGTCGCTGCATGAGCTGGTGGCTGAAGGATGGTGTTGCCACCACCGGACAAACGGCATGTGTGTCTCACCACCTTCATCATCATGACCAGCATGGCCTTCATGGATGCTTACCTGGTGGAGCAGAACCAGGGTCCACGCAAGATCGGTGTCTGCATCATCGTACTGGTGGGGGACGTCTGCTTCCTCATAGTCCTCCGTTATGTGGCAGTGTGGGTGGGAGCAGAGGTTCGGACCGCCCGGCGCGGATACGCCATGATCCTCTGGTTTCTCTACATCTTTGTGCTGGAGATAAAGCTGTACTTTGTCTTCCAGAACTGCAAGGCGGACCGCAGGAGTCTGGAGACAGTCGCCCGGAAGGCTCTGACTTTACTGCTGTCCATTTGTGTGCCGGGTCTGTACCTGGTTCTGGTGGCTCTGGACAGCATGGAGTACATTCGGACCTTCAGGAGGAAGGAGGACATGAGAGGGAGGCTTTTCTGGGTGGCCCTGGACTTACTGGACCTGCTGGACATGCAGGCTAACCTCTGGGAGCCCCAGCGGACGGGTTTGCCCATTTGGGCAGAAGGTTTGATGTTTTTCTACTGCTACATCCTGCTGCTGATCCTCCCGTGCGTGTCTCTGAGCGAGATCAGTGCACAGGGCGACCACGCGTCTCCTCAGAAGATGATGCTGTATCCTCTGCTCAGCCTGGTCACCATCAAC
>JBAJNP010009277.1:0-18455 GCA_036877545.1 Yasuhikotakia modesta
ACACCTATATATGTATAACATATAACATCACACCTATATGTACAACACACACCTATATATGTGTAACATTACACCTATATGTACAACACACACCTATATATGTATAACATATAACATCACACCTATATGTACAACACACACCTATATATGTATAACATATAACATTACACCTATATGTACAACACACACCTATATATGTGTAACATATAACATCACACCTATATGTACAACACACACCTATATATGTATAACATATAACATCACACCTATATGTACAACACACACCTATATATGTATAACATATAACATCACACCTATATGTACAACACACACCTATATATGTATAACATATAACATCACACCTATATGTATAACACACACCTATATATGTATAATGTATAACAAGGCTTATGATCTGGTCTGAACATGGACATGTTCCTGCATAGCCTCCCCTGCTAAATCTGTTTACATGCTGTCGTCACTGAGGCTGAGTGAGACTTCTGCTGCCCACACTGCAGACGGCGTGAAGATCTGAGCGTTTACACCAACACCAACCGTTCTGTCATTCAGCCCTCTCCACATCTCCACCACCCCCTCCTCATTTATCTCTCTCTCACTCTCCTTTCTCACTCTCTCCCACTTTGTCTCTCGCTGTCTCAAACCATCTAGCTCTCCTCATTCAAATCTTCTCTCTCTCTCCTGCAGTCTGCCTCACACTGTCAGAATCGGCCTGTTCACGTCTCTCGTTTGGCCCCGGTTCTGTCTCTCACTGTCGAAATCACTGAGGAATCTCTCGTTTAAATCATATTTTGTGACTATTTCTTCTGTTCTTCCTTTCTGCTGAAACGGGGGAAACGTCTTAAATTTTAGGGTAACTTCTGTAATGTGTGTATCGGCTGTTAGAACAGAGTTCATAAGATCAAAAACAGTAAAAAAAAAATGTTCATATGTGTGTGTGGCATGTCAATAAAATGTCTTAGACATTCAATTATGCCAAAACATTAATGTTCACCAACAGACGCCATTAAATCAATCATGAAAATAAATATTTCTGAATAATTTCTGTAGAAATATTTTTACAGCTGTAACAGAAAAGGTCAAAGAAATATTGCAGAGAAAAGAACATTTCAAGAAGCAAATGAGTGAAAGAAATCAACTTGAAATTCATTCATTCATTCATTCATGAGCGATTAATAGCATGTGTAGCGTAAAATCATTCATTAGCGAAGCTTGTGGTTTGATTCTGTGTACGGACGGCGCTAAGTGTTTATGTGGGTGTGTGTCTGTGTGTCCAAACTCATCCGTTAAGCTACCAAAGTGGCGGAAAATCCTAGCAATTAAAGCATGGAGAGTAAAGTGACGGGACTCAAGAGCACGTAATTTCGTTTCCATGTTGCCGGCGTCCCGAGTGCTCAACAGAAACACACGACAGACGCGACCAGTCAACGCTAACCGCAATTACGGCTAATTAAACGGGACAGAGCGCAGCTGCAAGGTAACCGCGGCATCTCTGAGATGCTATCGTGAGATAGATAATCTTAAATCTGCATGTTTTTAGTCACGCTTTCCGTGCTGAACGTGAAGCAAAAACAACATTATTTGCAACTGCAATGTGATGATTTACTAGCGCTACAGATTATTTAACAACAAAAGACACGATTTATTTATTAGCAATTTAATCATGCCATAAAAATGAGAAAAAAATACTCCTTTAAACTAATGCAAGTCCCTCTTATTTATGCCCACAGTATAAAATGATTTAAGAGTCAGGGGATGTGTAAAACTAATACTAATAAACTACTGCTAGGTCTTTTTTCCTATACTGCACATACCGATTGATCCACACACATGCGCACACACACATAAATGTATACACACATAAATGTATACACACACACACACACACATCTCCTGAATATTGTATGTTTTCTCTCTGACTTTAATGTTGCGGCATTGTGTGCATCAGCGATACCAGGCCAATTAACATCCTTCATCCTCGTGGAGTTTCAGCACAAGCTAAACCTCATCTGATATTCTCTTTCATTTCAGCTGCTGGTTCTGCTGTGGAGAATACACCCACCTGTCTGCGGTCAGTCACTGTATAAGCAGTGAAGTTCAAACACAACTTCAGGAGTTACAAAGAGTTGCTGGAGCGGCTTAACAGTTCACAGATCATTAAAAAATAAAGTAACAATCAATAGCAAGTTTGGTAACTTTGGTATGTCAGAAGCTCACTGTTTAATGACTCTTTAACATTTTAACCCTCCTATTATCTTTGGGGGCAATTCGACCTCATTCAATGTCTCTAAATTATTGGTTGGCATCATCTTTTGGCTTGTTTTTAATGGCTCTTTAGGTAGTAAACAAATAAACAATGTAATTGACAAAAAATATCATATTCTGGCGGTTTAAATTGCTGGGGTCTTTCAATTGAGGGTAAATTGAGGATAACAGGAGGGTTAAGCAAATATAAAAGCAATTAAACATCAAGCATTGGAGAGGCATAGGATCGAATCTGGTCTGCAACCTGTTTATGCTAATCCTTTCTAGCTTCCTCAATTAAATAAAGGCCCAATCGCTTACCTGGTCCCAGTCTATACTTCTGAAGAACGTGTGAGACTTGATATCTGTGAACCCGGTCTGAACCTGACAGCCCAACCTCTCTTTCGGGTCCTGAAAAGAAAATATTCCCCATTAACAGAAGATCAGATCTAACGCGGTGGAGAACTTCACCAGAGCTTCAAAAGAACGAGTTTCTGTGAAGTTCTCTGAAGTGACGTATTATTTCTGAAGTTGCAGCGGTTGTCTCGCACTCGTCCGCTGGTGGAGATGTCTGGTTCATTAAATCTGACTAATAAACTAACTGATAACACTGATTACAGCCTCTTATTAGGTCGAGGAGCCGCCGTTCCAATACACGCAATTTGTCTTGACGATTAAAGAAAAACACTTCATTATACACAGATTTAATCAGGTCAGTACACACACAGCCGCACAAGCTCAAGCACACACCGTAATAAGGTTCATTTGGGTCTGATTATTCAGACAAACCTCTACACCCGCTAACTAGCTCACGTTCATTAGCGTTACCCACCAGGCTAATCTGAACTAGCTAATCTAAACACTCACGGCTGCGGTGATGGCAGTCGTTCTTGTTGCCATGGTAACTGCAACTTCTCTGATTGGTGGGTTTCGCTTCAGAATTGTGGGTAATAATAATTTACCAGGAATTTGACAATTAAACATCATTTCTGAATTTTGGAAATATTGCACTGACCCGTGGCTTATACTGAAGCATATAGCATCTTATGGAAAGTTTACCCGAAGTCTGTTTTTACATAAGCGTGTACATTTATGAAATAAATGCTCTCCTGGGAACTTTACTGGTTGAGCTACGCAAATGTAAATTTATACATAATGGCTAAAAATGTCTCTTTGTGTGGCAGAAAGATGGTGGGCGTATCGTACTCTGCAGTAAACGTGAGCACATTTTGTTCTCACCTTGTTCAGAAAGCCTTTCAGAACACTCGCAGCCTTTACTGACAATGACCTCGGGATCCGTATGGGCTTCTCCAAAATGACTGAAACAGACGAAATAAATAAATGAACAAGACAAAAGAGCATGAGTCACTCACACGACAGCGGTGTTGAACTGACATACCCACACACACGTAATCTCTCCGTCACACACAATCCCACATGCGCTATACAGACGCCTGAATAAAACCCTTCAATATTCAATCAAAGACTAAAGCGATTTTACCCCCGCCGTGTTTATTTCTGTAAACTCATAAAATTTTGCTGCGGTGTTAAGTGGATTTAAAACATCCCACAAAACATAAAAAGGAGAAAAATGCGTCTTTTCAGTCCCTGCATTTCTGTTTTTTTTAGACTCGGGCAAGCACCCAGAAAAAAAAACGCCTGTTCAATTTCATCTCTTCCGTTCTTTTTTCCTTCAGAGAGACAGAGCGCAGACGAGCGTTTATCTTCCCTCTCTAAATGCCACGTCCCCTGTATGTTTTCTTTTCCAAATGAAAAGCTAAAGGGATTTAGGATTCGCTGGGGTTCGGCCCTGCTGCTGTGACGCGGTTTGGACGCAGGCCCAAAAGCGGCCAAATGTTGGCTCGCTGGTGCCGGCATCTGCCCTGTTTCTGGGTGGGCGGCGGAGCGTTGGCGGGGGGAAGTTGGACTGGGTCGGGGGTTTAGCATATGGACGGACTGAGGTTGTGATGGAGGCAACAGAGTTCCGGTTATGGGAGGATCCAGATTCATGTTGCGCGCGCGTGTGTGAAAGACGGCGGTCCAAGAGCGTGCGGACCCCTCGGCTGGAGGGCTGATGAACAGACAGAGAAACAGATGATCACGCAGTGTCTGCTCTGGATACGGACGGGAAGTGAAGAAAGGGGGATTAGAGAATGTCTAATAATGGACCGGGATGCCAAGAATGTCTCACTAATGTAAAATTAGAAATATAGATTCCATTATCTTCAACTATGAGTATAACAACATTTAACCGCTTGCGGTTGCAATATTCTTATGCATTTGGTTATGCAATAAATTTGACAATAACTGTGATATTAATAACCTTGATTATTCATACTGCAAATCTTACACACACACGATAGTATCGGAAATAATTCAGCGACAGGTTGACGCTCCGACGCGTTTTGCTATTACACTCATTTAACATTTCGCCACAGCGGTTACAAACTATCTCTTCTCCTCGTTACAGTCATTTCAGTGCAACTAAAAAAAAGAGAAAATACAAAAATATTAACAGATACGGTGGTAATTGTTTTTTGGCCACAATAATCGCGTAGTGAAAATCTGATACAGTGACAGCCCCCAACAGCCCATGCAAACTGTATGTCAACACCTATTTCGTATGTTTTGTGTGCTGTGATACATTAAAACATTAATTAGATGATAAACAGACATCTTACATTGTCTAGCATTGCCTCTGCAAACAGTGTAGTCTGATCTTTTAACAAGACATTTATGAGTCAGTTTTTTAAATGAATCACTCACAAAATCACAAGTTACCACCTAAATTAGTTTAACAAATTCCACAGTAAATCTGTTAAAGCATTTACTGAATAACATTTCACCCTCATTTCATGTTTAAATGACAATTCATTCGCAAGAGTCTTTGGCATTGCTCAATAACTCTCCCTTATCTCACACAGACATTAAGATCAAGGTTTTTATAGGTTACTAAATCTAAAACTATTACCACGTTTTTGTTTACCGAAATCAGATCAAATATAGGCCTAAATATTTATTAGCAAAACTTAACCTAAACAAAAACCAGAAGCAGAGGGACTGAAATTATCAAGTAAAAATAAAAACAAACAAAACTGTTTAAGTTAAAATGTTAAAAATATTAAAAAATAAATGATGAAGCTGCACATTTCAACAAAAATTGCTTAAAAATGTAACCAATATAAAACCTAAAACAAAACTCTAGTGCCTAATCAAGAAGCCCAAATGATTTTGTGAGGGATGTGTAAAGGTATCAATGTGATATTATTGTGATGTTTTAGCTGTGATGCTCCAGTGATCTCACCCTGGAACAGATATTCCTCAGTGTTCATGTCAGGATTGTCAGTAATGATGTCGAAGGGTGATCGGCCCGCCATCATTTCAAACATGAGCACGCCCAGAGCCCACCAGTCCACACTGAACCCTGAGAATAAACGGGTGTTTATTATTATTATAGGTAAAGAGCCTTGTTAAATCATTTTAAATTCTGAACTTTATTTAAAATGCAGATTTAGGAAGTAATCTCCACCTACCATAATCTTCACCCCTTAGGATTTCTGGGGCGATGTAGTTGGGCGTCCCGCAGAAAGTGCTGGTGGTGTCACCTGGTCTAATTCCCTCCTGAAATGAAAGATTATTAGTTCCACCTGTGTGAGATATTTTAAGCACTGGTGTCCTGTTTGACAATTATTATGTTCTACCTTGCACATGCCATAATCTGTGAGCTTGATATGGCCGTCCTGGTCCAACAGCACATTGTCCAGTTTTAGGTCCCGGTAAATAATGCCCTTCTCATGCAGAAAATTAAGAGCAATGCAAATTTCAGCAGCATAAAATCTGCAAAACACAGACAAACAGACTGATAAATCTCACAGCTACAGCACGCAAACATGTCAAGAGATTTAAATGCTCAGAATCAGTCAGAATTCAGTAAGAAACATGTCATGACATTTAAAAGCACCGCATCATCTTCTAAATCACTCATTCAGCTTCATTTTTGTTTGAATTGTGCAAAAACAGTTAAATATCAAGTTTTCTATAGGTTTGTGATTGTGGGCTGTGTTCCATTTCCTCTCCACGTTCCTGAACATTAGCCTCACGTTTGAGATGAAAAACACAGATAAAAGGAATGTGTTGAAACATAAAAAAATGAGTGATGACATTTCCGGATTTCACGACGCGGCACTCTGGCGTTCTCAGCGCACAGCAAGGGCTCGCGGGACCTTTAGGAGAAACTCATGAATATTTAGGCTCATTAGTCGTGATTAGCATGTTAATTTGCATATGCGTGGTGTGCAGGGCGCGTACTGACAGGGCCGTTCAGGGGGGTGTTTGACTCACCTAATTAGCCCATGTTTGATCTCAGTTATCAGACGTGTGAAAGGGGCATTACACCAGTTTTTCTGATCAGCTGCAGCAGGATTCACTGAGGATTCATCATCCTTCTACTGGGTAATACAGTCTAACAGCAGCGGATCAGAACTGAATTCAAACCAGGTGTAGTGTGCGCACAAAGGGTGTGAATTCGGTTTTGACATTGGAAGCGATATTTTAACATTGATTATGCTACACAACTGCAGCCTGTGATTGTTACACGTTGGATGTTAGAATGGTTAGAAAAAAATGTTTGTCCTTCACTTCTAGTGGAGTTTGAATCGTTTGTTTTAAAAATCCAGATTCTGACGCGGCTCTTGTTTGTTTCATATATAAATATCAAATCACATCATGTTTATGCATTTAACAGAAACTTTCATCCAAAGGGGCTCACGGTGCATGCAAGGTATATATTTTGGTTTTATGTACGTTCCCTGGAGTCAAACCTGTGACCCTTGCGTTGCAAGCGCAGTGAGCTACAGGAACTTATTATAAATAACTTCACTAAATCCTGGGGGTCTAAAATGTAAACTGTAAAAAACTTCTCACTGCTGTTTCTTGTTGTCTCAGCTGATGTTTTCACCGCATTGACGGCTGTTTTAATGCAGTTGCATAAAATCTGCAACAGAGAACGTTGGGCTGAAACGTCTCTCTGAAACACACGTTGTGTCTGCAGTAGTTTGACTCAATGCACCAAAATCTCAACTATCAACAGTGACTTCATACAGAAAGAGTAATAAACAAAAATAATCATATAAAATGATCATTCAGTGATCACTAGGAAAATGAGTAAAGATTATTTAGTACCCAGCTAACAGGGAATGTTATTAAAACAGTGTTTTAAATACTTCTAATAACGTTTTCATAATCAAGCAATATTGTTATTATGAGGTCCAAAAATCGGTCTGTTTTAAACAGCCTATAAAGCATTTAAAATAATATTTTGGGATAAAATATCATTTTTGTTAATGGAAACATTACAAAATCATTCTTACAACCTAAAATTGTTAGCTTCAAATTGTCTCTTCGCCTGTCTATACCTCAAACTCTGCCCATGATTCAAACAATGACAATAATTTTGTGTGGGCGGGTCTTGTCAGCGGAAGGGGCGGAGTCTGTGGCCCACTGTAGAGGATGTTAAAGCAAAGCGTTTCCTCACGTACCGAGCGTGTTCCTCTGGGAGCTTCCTCTGCCTCTGCATGTGGAACATGAGATCTCCTCCATTCACGTACTCGATCACTAGAAACAGCCTGAACAGAGACAAACAGACATCCATTAAGACATAAATGTGACATTCTGAAGGTGGGTTATTAAAATTATGATGCCACAGAAGAACCATTTTTGGCAGATGGATCCATAAAGAACCTTTAATATCTGTAGAACCGTTCTGTTTCACCACAGGTTCTTTGTAGTAGATAACGGTTTCAAAAAGAGAGAAAGAAATGGTTCCTGCTGGAACCCAAAATGATCGTTCCACAGCAATGCTGTAAAGAACCTTTGAGGAACCTTTATTGTAAAGTGTAACTTGCTGAATGAAAATGTTCTCCACTCACCGACTCTCTGTTTGAAAGCAGGAGTGAAGTCCCACCAGAAACGGGTTGGTTGATGCTTGTTCAAACACATGCTTCTCTGTCTGGACCCAGTCAATGTCCTACATGAGAGAGAGAGAGAGAGAGAGAGAGAGAGAGAGAGGTTTAAATTATGATGAAGTGCATGACAACATGACAGCAAGCTGAATGTTTTTAGGAACTAGAGGCTGGAGTTTAAGATGTTACTGTGTCTCTACTGGGCGACTATCGCAGGGCAAACAGACATAAGCCCCACACACGTGTTTCTGAGAAAAACCTGATCTACTGTCTGTTAACAGAGGTAAACAGTTGGCACTATGCATGCTCACTCTGGGGTGTAAAAAAGATGTTTTAAACAGGAAAAGCACCTTTCTCTTCTTCTTTTAAAAGATATGAACAGTGCAGAAAGGAAAGACAAAAGAGAAACAGACATGTAAATAAATCACAAAATCACATTTGAGACAAATCACCGACTGATCACAACATTTAAGAGTAACAACACAAATGCAATGAAAACTGTAAAACAACAAACTGTATTTACATGAGTGTTACATATATATTTGTGTACAGCTTATTTATTCCTGTCAGATATATACAGGAGGCCTTTAGATCAAGTCTAAAGTCTGACTGGTGAAATTTCATTAAAATGACACTTTTATAATCTATCAGAAGCATCTCGTACTTTTACTTCACAAGAAACATCCAGGCAGGATGTTACCAAATGTCTTTTTATTAAGAACTTTCCTGTCCGTGATAACACAGCTGAAAGTCAGAGCGAGTCTTTCATGACAGCAGCTGTCAACACTTTAGCATTAGGCAACACTTTCACAAAGCTCAGAGAACTCGACAGAAGTTCGGTTACCCAACAACTGCTGCTGAAAAATTACATTGAACCTCTACTGACAGGCTAGAGGTCAACTGAGGGGACTGACCCAGACTCGGTTGCCGGATCACGCGAAACCACACATTCTAAAGTTGTTGTGTTTACATTAAACAAGCTACATGCTTACATAAAATGTTTCACATATAACACCGGCCATCTGAATCAATGAAAAACATAAGCTTACTATTTTTATGAAACTTTATGAAAAATGGGCGGTAGGTTGCTTATAATGAAAAGACATGGCAACACTTGCCCCAGCCCAAACACACACAGTCTGCTTTCTAAAATCAGCACAATTTAATTTCCTGCTGTTGGACGAGTGGAAAGCAGATTACAGGAAGTCAGTCATGACATGAAGAGAGACAGATGTTGACATGTTTTTTATTATTTCTCTCTTCATACCAACTGAATAATCACTGTGTTATATATTGCCTATCTTTGAAGTATTTTACTATCAGTTATATTTAAGCTTTTAGAAAATGCTTTCACACAAAGCGATTTACGTTGTATTATCTACAATAATACAATAAAAACACAAAATATTATCAATACAAAGTGTTTCAGTCATGCAAAAATACACTATATAACAGCAGGTTTCATGTTTCCTTACTGAGTGTCACTGATGACTGCAGACTACATGTAGTAAATAATACAGTACAACATACAAAAAGTCACCAGTACAAGGTCTTCAAAGCAAGGACTGGTTTTCCTGGAAATCATTAGCCTCTCTGTTTATGTCTGTTCTGAGGTCAGCTGAATGCACCTCAGCCCGGGGTGAGGCCGTGTCAAGAACCTCATTCATGTGTATTTGAGATCAGTCATGCATCGCTTTGTGTTGCTGCTTGGGCCAAGTTTACACAACCACAAAAGCTTTGACTGTACTGAGTTTACACTACGCCGGACAGCCGGACAGCCGGTTTGTTTTCTGTTTGAACCCTGTCCACACAGATCACCTTTCATTCTGTTACTAAAGACTCCAGAAACATTAGCTAATAAATTCACTAAAAAGTCAAACCACTTTATTTCACAGTAATTCAGTGCAAACTCCTGTCTCTGTTTTCTAAATGCATGCAATTGAGTTCAGCGCTGAAAGCAGCGCACGACGCAATCTTGCGCATCTTCGGGGTTATAAAGGGCCGATTCCGGCGGGGAGGGAACGCAACGCCCGCAGCCGCACCGCATCTTTCTCCGCACCTTACTGTGCTGCTCACGGTTAACCTGTTGCATGCAAAACTGCACTGCGCAAAATTCTGGGCGTCTGCGCGTCGGCACGTTGTTTGCATAATGCGTTACTGAAATACCGCAGACAGGCTGCGCAAATAAGTGACGCAAAGTTGCGTCTTTAATGTTTTCTGGTAACACGCTGGTTATAATCGAAGCTCGACTTAGTCAAGTTTTGCAATGGTCAGATCTGAAGCCCAAACAGGGGGGAGATTCGTACAGATCCCACCGTGGTGGTCCTGTCAGATGAGAAAACTCTCATCTTGGGTTTTAAGGGAGCAGAGGCAAGCTGCAAAACAGATGGGCTCGGGCAAAGCTTTCAGTACTTTACGATAACATATATATATATATTATCTAAAATATTATAGCATTTATAATAAGTGGATGAAACATGAGAAATAACTACAGCTGGGTAACTGCAAGATGAGGCTGGAAGCCTAGAAACCACGAGCACAAAATGTTCAGCTCTACAGTAAAGGGAGGATTTAGTGGAGAGTTTAAAGGTCTGTAACCAAAAGTTAGTTCAACTATCAAACTATCACTAGGTCATCATTAGGTAAAAGTAATGAAGATTAAGTAACTCATGGATTAAGTAAAAATGTACCATTTTCCTTTATCTGAAATTTACTGAAAAATCAAAACCCATCTTAGATTTTTTTAGCACTAAAATATCCCACTGAAACAAACAAACATGAAAACAAACGTGCAAACAAATAACAACAGCAACAACTAGGTCGAATGTCTTTGCTGGTTTTTTGGTTTAAGCTCCTCTCACAGTCTGGTAGTTAGTCTGGTTTTTCTTAAGCGTCATGCGCAGAAAACAAACATGTCTTTATTATCTGAGATTATGGAAACCACTGCAGATGAAGTACAAGTTTATACTGGAAGGAAATTTACTGTAGCACACGGTTTAAAACAAGCGCAGTCCCACATCGCCCTCTAGTGGTCACGTTTAAAACCAATCTTCTAAAAACTACTGGACAAATTTAGCAGGACTTGAAATAAATCATTAATAAAGTTATAAAGAATAATGATATTAGCAACATTATACCGTAAGCATCATCATCAGCATCATCATCACCATGGCAACAGACTGTTACCTCATCATCATGGACCAGTTCTTTCTTCACCACCTTCATGGCATAAATCTGTTCATTCTTCTTCAGTCTGACCAGGAGCACTTTAGCGTAACTGCCTCTCCCGATGACCCGGATCAGGTCAAAGTCTCCCAATCCGAGACCCTGTGAGATCTGGATCCCCTCGATTCCGTCCACCACTGTCTTCAGATCCTGCAGACACACACACGTGCACACACACACACACAAACACACAGACACACAGACACACACCACACACACAGACCCTCAGTGTGGAAAATAATCTCTCACATGCTGTATAATCTGAGATGAGAAAGCTGCAAAAATTGTTTGGATTTTCACACCCTGAAAAAAGTGAATAAAGTGTATTTCCTTCAGCAAACACAAATAAACAAAATGCTAAAACCACCTAAAACTAGTTTCAGCTGGCCTAGCTGGTCTCCTAACCTAACCAGCAGTGATCGATGTGAAGAGATGGAATCGACTGATGACTTACAGTAAGAATGACTCTAATGTAATAATGAGTCTTACTGTAATAATCTCATCTAATCTCATCTAATGTAAATACAATCTATTACAGACACAGTGTGAGTTTGGGATGCATCTGCTATGCTGCCAGTTTTCCCTTCCAGACAATCTGTTTTTTACTTTACCTCTGCGTCATCCTCAGCTTTCTCCACCTTCCTGTTGTGTGCTAAGAAGGGGACTGGAACTGAGAGAGAGAGAGAGAGAGAGAGAGAGAGTAAAATAGATTAGACCTCTATTCCTTTTTTTGCTTCACGATGTTCACTAATGTTTACTTTTTCATTTCTTTTCTACTAATACTTGTCCTTGTTCACCTTCTGCAATACTAAAAGTACCAGTGAACCAAGATCTGTCCAGTTTAATGCATCGGTTGAGCCAATATCACTGTGTTTGAATGCGCCACAGTACCGCAGTGGCTTCACAAGCTCAGAGAATCAACATGAAAACAGTTTTCATGTTTTGCTATCAGACGTCAATGGAGGAAATGTGCTGTAATGTTATCAGGCTCCAGCAGGGAGAGCCACAGACCGGTGCTGTCTGTATCTCCCAACTGGGTCAATGTGACGTTCCTCACAGCTGATGTATTACAGTATCCCTCCGCAGTCAGCAGTGTCCTCTGACAGACAGAGGAGAGAACGACCTCGATCGCCACAGAAAAACGCAGCGGCCATGAGACCTACTTGTGTCCGTCTCCTCAGAGTCCTCAGGGGGCAGCTCCACTTCCTCTCCACTTTTATCATCGTCTACCAACGGTTCCTGCGATGGCATGACTGGATCCTGCAGGAGATAGAGAGAGACAGACAGAGGGAGAGAGAGATAGAGAGAGAGACAGATATGAGGTGAAGATAGAAATTGAGAAAGAGACACAGACAGATAAATAGAGGGGGAGGAAAAGAGAGAAAGACAGAGAAAAAGAGGAAGAAAAAGAGAAACTTTACTTTGATCCATTTATAAATAAATACCTCTGTACTAAAGCACATAATCATCATTTTACTATGATGATCATCTTTAAAGTAATAACAGTATCTGTGTCATTTATCCAAGACTATCAACACGACTAAACAAAAAGATTTAAGTTAAATATATAATTTAACTTTCTCCACAGAAGATTTGAGTGTTTTGGTGTGATTTCAACATCTGACACATTCCACATGATCAAGACTTCAAAACACTGTTATCACTCCAGACTGAAGTTTCAGACTCGACAGCTCAATAACACAATATTGTGCTGAAACTGTCATGAGATTTCCACTGCGTTACAGAAAGAAATGAGCATGTGAATGGTTTTAGTTTTGTAAAATGTTTACCTCACCAGTCTGGTGAGTTTAGAGCTTAAATGACAGAAGACAGATGATTGGTTAAATGGTTACGGCTGACTGACAGACTCACCATATGCCTTTGACAGGTCAGAGGGACGAGCTTGTGACAGCGTTTATGGACCAGCAGCTTGCAGTTGATACACTTGTACCCCTGACGCCCCAGTCCCCATATCCTCTCACTGCAGTGGCCACAGTACGCTTTCTGAGAGAGAGAGGGAGACAGTGAGTGAGAGAGAGAGAGAGACACACAGGCAGACAGAGAGAGAGATGGAGACAGGCAGACAGTCAGAGAGGGAGAGAGAGAGAGACAGGCAGACAGACAGAGAGAGAAAGAGAGTGACAGTGAAAGAGAGAGAGACACAGGCAGACAGAGAGAGAGAGAGGGAGACAGTGAAAGAGAGAGAGGGAGACAGGCAGACAGACAGAGAAGGAGAGAGAGAGAGAGAGAGAGAGACAGAGAGAGAAAGAGAGTGACAGTGAGAGAGAGACACACAGGCAGACAGAGAGAGAGAGGGAGACAGGCAGACAGACAGAGAAGGAGACAGAGAGAGAGAGAGAGGGAGACAGGCAGACAGACAGAGAAGGAGAGAGAGAGACAGAGAGAGCCGTGATTAGTGAAGTCAGACTATCATTATCTGTGGCTGATTTTACTCAGTCAAAACACTTTAACAGATATGCTAATTTTTAACTGTTTATGACAAACAAAAGACAAAGAATATAAGAAAACAGGCAGATATTAAATGAGCTGACAGAGTAACAAAAAAGAAAAATGTATATAAAAAATGTCTAGATACTTTGATAAAGTATTTTGGTATAAAGGTATTTTGGTGATAAAGTATTTGATTGAGGATAAAAACAGTGAGTGTATTGCCACAGCTACAAAAATACATAAGAGTACAGCCTCTGTAATAAAAATAAAAACACAGGTGCACATATACCAAGAAAAATGATAAATATTCACATCACAAATAAACATGGACGTCTTGTGTCCACAATATGTAAACTGTACACCGGGAGGCGCCGTCACAGCACGATCTCACTGCCGCATCATCTCTTTAAAACACTCATCTTTCATTAACTATCATCCATAGTTAAACTGTTAAACTGACCATCAACCAACATTCAGACAGAAACACGCTCTGTGATTCTGTTATATCTCTGAAGTCGTGATCTGGTGATAGTTATGATGTTAATCTGCTTTAGTGGTTTCTCTGTTGTCTATAAAGTGTTCACTTGTGAGTGTCCTACATTCTCCTGCTGCTGGTGTTCAGTTTATGTAACTGAGGTTAAACGCTTGAAAATCTAGGCTGGAAAGTAGCACATACCGCACTGAACACCGCACTGAACGTGAACAGTATTGCTCGCTGTAAGAATGCCATTCAAACTTTTTACAAACATTTTCAAAACGTTTCACTGACAACATAGCAGTGACATTTTAATATATAATGTTAAAAGGTTTATAAACGTTTCTGCAAGACTTTCAGAGAACTTTTAGAGAACAATTTGATGAACAACAATGATGCTGTACAATTTGTTCTCATACCGCCAGTTTATAAGGCAGAACCCTGTTGGTTCAAACTACATTTCCCAGCATTCCCTGGGGCAGCACAGTTATATTAAACCACATCCTTGCTTGTATTTTTATTTTCATCTTATAAATTGCATGCAATGCATCACATGTACACAACCATGTTTTTCTTCTCTCTGTTTTACCCCCACTACTAAAATCTCAGCCCAGTTTTTACCCTGAGGCCCTTTCAATAGATTTCACAACACATTGCGCCAGCGCTGCTTAGCAAACGCATGCATCAGAAAAACCATTTCTTTCTGCTCCTATTTAAAACACATAAACTCTGCGTGCATCAGGCTTTCATTTACAGCAGCGGATTAAACTTTAATCCTGACCTATTGTCTGCAACAACACTGTGGGCGTGAATGAGGCCTTCACAGGGAATCATGCTGCTGTGTAGCTCAGATACAGCAGATATAACAGGAGAAAATGGAGCTAGACTTTATTTAAACCCACTTATACTGACTGAAAGCTTTACATATGAGTTTTTGCCATGTCAATACCACTGGAAATAAGGCCATAGAGTTTACAGTCACAGGAACGGATTAAATTGACCAGAGACGGGATTAAAATGTAACGGAGCGCTAGAAGCAGACGAGGATTCTGGTTCCTTCCTGAAACTCCATTTTTTAATAAGGAGCAGAGGGAAGAAGAGAACGAGGATCAAACGTTTGTCAAACACACACACACTTCCTCTATGTTGTCTGCCTCTATCTTTCCCTTCTTTTTCACATTTTTTTTCTCTTTTTAAGCCTCTTTTTTTCTCTCTGTCTGTTTTAAATAGAGGGAATAAAACATGCAGAGGTCTAATTCAAAGCCATTCCTATCTTTCAGCAGTGTTCAAACACACACACAGACACACACACAGACACACACTCACAGACATACACACACACACACACACACACACACACACACACACACATACACACACACACACAGACACACACACATAAGTGGGACACTGATGATAATTTTAAGGACCTGAGGCTGTTTAAAATGACATCATCTGTGACTCTGTGTAGTGTGTTAGCGCTCGTCTTCATCAGTGAGACGCCTGCAGCGCCATCAGCCCAAAAACTCTCTCTGTCTCTCTCTCATACTCATACACACACACACACACACACACACACACACACACACACTGATCACATCTCGAGACAGATCTCTAATCTCAGAACAGTTCATCAACTGTCTCACAGCAGTTTAAGGCTTTCATTAGAGCAACGATTCATTCTATGTGACAAAAGAAAGCAAGACGACTTAAAGACATGCTGGCGAAGAAATAAAGTGACAAAAAAAAACAAGCAAACTAAAAAACAAGCAAAATCTCTTTTGCTAGCAGGGGAGAACGCTGTGTAATTGTTGTGCGAGAAATGAAAAATAAACCTTTGAAGCAGATGGTCATTCAAGACACGGTGTGACTGTGTTGCGGTTCCTCACAGTTCGGCGGATGCTCCACACCCTTAAAGCAACGCAGGCTGGATTTCATCATCATAAGTGAGTTTAGAGGAGCATTCACCTGAGATGTCTCACATAATGCAGTCAGCATGGATTTCCATTTACACTTACTGACTAATAATCATTTGATAGGGCTTTTGGCCAGGAGCCCTTAAACAAATAACACACACACACACACTTAAAGTGAAGACAAATAACATAACAGGATATCGTTTTTTCTTTGGAAACCAGAGTTCAATGCATGTAGATGTTCTGTAACCAATCATTTACCTTTTATTTACATTAAGTCTTAATTAAGTCAGAAAAAAAGTAGGAAAATTATGTAAAACTGTATTGCATTTAAAAAAAAAAGTGACACACGCAAGTGTCCCATTTGTTTTCACTTCTATACAGACAACAGGTGTAAAGACCTGTGATGAATGTTTGCGTCTGTTGTGTCTGTTATCTTAACAATGGTGATAAAATGCAGGTCAGTCGGTTAAAAGATGAGAAAGACCTGATCTCGTTTTTTATCGACCGCGTCCTCGGAACAAACAAGATGAGTGAAGTGCCTGGAAATGATCTCAGCACATTACCACACACACACACACATAAACACACAGATCTTGATTTTTGTAGACCCTCAGCGTTACAGTTGGGGGGCCTGTTTCTCTATCACAGGTATCAGAACTACTTTAATTGAGCTCTAAAGCTCAAGTCTGTCTGATACGACACCTGCTACCTCAATCGCCACAACAACAGATGCCATTTTCACTATTTATGTCATCATAAATTAATCCCTGTGAACTCTTGAATCAAACAGAAAAAAAACTGCACAGATTTTCATTTTTAGGCTCAGGACACGCCATCTTCAGCGTTCCTCTCATAAAGGAGCCAAAAACAATACAGGCAAGCGAAAACAATCGCAGTAAACCGCACAAGTTTCTCTGCGCTCCACCAAATTACAGGAAAATGACCTTTAGGCGGCTTTGAAAAGCATCTACATCGATTGAAAGAAGTTTGTGTGATTGCCAAACAGACACAATTATTCTAGCACAAGGCCATAGATTGTATCGCTTCAAGAAACATAAACTTGTGATGACTAGAAAAAAGCAATTTACTAATTCACAATCCCCTTCCAAAAGGTTATCTGGAGTCTAATACACTGAATTCATTTTGTTGAAGATAAAATGACAGAAATGGAGGACAGGAAGCAAGTGAGATCCAGGGAGGACAGAGGGAGGCGGACACATGACCTACTTCTGCTCTGTATCTTGTTTCTAAGAAGAGGAGCGAGAGAAGAGGAAGAGTATGAGAACAGAGAGAGAGAGAGAGAGAGAGAGAGATTTGGCCGAATGAAGTGACTTTGCTGATGAAAAGACTTTGAACTGCTACTTATTCCTAACATGTGTGAAAACAATCAGCTTTCTGCTACTAAATACCACAATAACTTCATTTACTCTACATGTGATGTGAACAGGTTTAAGAATAGACTTATGCATACCAAATTATAAACCATTCCTTTCACTATTCCATTAGTTCTGCTAATGGTACAGAAATTACACGATGTACCTTCAAGCGGTTGCCATTAGACTGTTTAAATGTGTTTTATGATGGACTCGAATGCATGTCTGAGTTGCGCAGGCATCTGTCTTGTCAGCAGTCTGGCGTGAGCATTAGTGCATTTCAATGTATCTGATCTAATACAAAAACAAGGTCAGTTTCTGTGTGAGTTTATATGACTCTGAACAGATTCTCTTAACATGATGATGTCATCCTGCACTTACACATCCTAACGCAGTCATACATCGATGACCTCATTAAAGAAGAGTCAGTTAGAAAGGTTGACATCACGCACACCTGCTGTGCTGAATGAGAGGTTTTTTGAGGTCATCACTGCTCTACTCGTCTTTCTATGTTTTTTCTCCTCGTCTCTAGCAAAAATAGCTGAGACGAAGAGAACAAAGTCCCTCACGTTCCCTGCCGATGTTCTTTCATGTTGTTCTGCTGTTCTTGTTTGTCTGGCACATGTTCTGCTCAGCAGACGAACGGAGGTTTGAGCAGAAAGAGGTCCACATTAACATTCACCCCCCAGAGACCAGTTCTGATTAAACACGCCTGCATAAGACACTCATCTCTCTCTCTTACTCTCTCTTATTCGAACAATAAATACAATAATGTTTGTTACTCCAGCTC